>CANNZV010000662.1:0-239472 GCA_947561585.1 Caprella mutica
ATGACCTGGCAGGGGGGTTCGGGGGGCGGCATGCCCCCCGATATACATATATTTTATGTCTAATTAGTAATGAACTACAAAAGTGTCAATAAGGATTAAATAATATAGGTAAATAAGGATTTAAAAACAGGGGGGCTCGTGACCGGGGGGCTCTTGACCGGGGGGGCTTATGACCTAGGGGGGCTCATGACCGGGGGGGCTCTTGAACAGGGGGGCTTATGACCTACACGGTTACACCCCTGCAAGAAAGCCCACATGACCATTAAAATCAGTGATCATCCATTAGGTACTATCCTACTCCAACCATCAGGAATATCTCTCATATAATCTGCAGCATTTTGCCCCTGAAATTCATCTACTATTAGCCACAGTGGCTCTCAATCTCATGTGTCCTCTTTCATTTGAGACCAATAAGGTAAGTGGAATTAGATTGAAACTTTTTTGAGATAGGTATACCTAGGTAGGTCCTTTTACCTTTAAAAAATTAGAAATAAATCTTGTATCAAATTCCTCTTGTATCAAATTACCTCGTCTTACCCTATGTAGATTTTGATCTCCTCCCAGAACAGTTAGTGTTGGATCATCAATTCTAAGACAGGTGAGACCACAGAACATTGAATAAGAAGAAGCTCAGAACGAACATGTACACAGTTGTAAAAAATAAAAATTCAACCAATCACATCCATTCAAATTCCATTGATGATTGATCGCTGACGTCACTATAAACGATCTCTCGAAAACAGTTTGAACGTGCATTAAGAGTATTATAATGGGATCTACACTTCTTCTATTTAATGTTCTGTGGGTGAGACTTCTTAACATGAGTAATCTTTGATTCCTGTATTCAGAACATTCCATCAGATAGGGTTTGACTAAAAGACACATGACCACGCATAACCAATATATACAGAGTGGGGGAAGAAGAGGATGGTGCAGGGAGCCGAGGGAGGCCTCAAGGGTTTTTTGACCAAGTTTCAAGACTAAGTGTGAACTACCTATTTCGATCAGTTAGCTATCCATCCTTCCAGTCATGCGGTAGATGTTGGAATTTAGTTTAAATGTATTACACACTCTTATATATGTTTAATGTTAACTTTCTGTTAGACTAGCTCAGCTATATTAATTACCTATTGTTTAAATAACAATGTATTACTTTTATGAGAAACGGATTTAAGGTTTAAAGTCCATTACAGTTCCGGTGCGTGTTAAATACCACCGCATGTAAATTCTTAAGTCAGTCTGTCTTTTACATTACTCAGTGAGAGATGTGATTCACTCATCTCTCTAATATACTTCTAACTGTTCAACATATTACTCTTTAAATAAACTCTATGTCTTAACGTTGTTAACCCACTGTAATTTAACCTAATTCTAACAGGTTATGGGCCCAGTGAACGATAAGAGTTTATAAATCAAATTATGTTTAAAAATACTTAGAAGTTTATTACAGTAATCAAGTGACAACAAGTACAGTGAAAAAAGTGTTAAACTAAATGACACATATACGCACGAACGGTTGTGTAAGCATATCTTGCTAATGCGATATTGAGGTCAATAATATTGACTGATATTGTGGTATGTACTTGTTTGTCTCGTATAATTATTCATTATTCTTTGCGGAAGAGGTGTCAAGAGAGGTCACAAATTACCTTTAAATCTGTGACCTTATCCTTTGGTAAACAGTCTTTCAACAAAAGGTTCTTGCGAACTAAGACTTGTATTGCTGTTCCAATTGAATATTAATAATTATATTCTGTGAAGTTATTCTTATGAATTAGAATAGTTATTTCTGATGAAATATCAATTCAGTTAAACAGTAAATCAATTTAACTGCTTTGTTTGTTTATGTTTGTTAAGTATTGAATGATAATAAATACTTGAACACATGTCTTCAAATAAGTTACCGGGGATTGTTCCCCTAGACGGAAATAATTACCCTACATGGAGGGTACAAATGAAAATGTACCTCTTAAGAGAGAAACTGATGGATATAGCTGATGGATCTAAACCAGTTCCAACAGATTCCTCTTCAACTGAGGTTAAGGATGCCTATGCCACTAATAAGAATAAAGCTCTGGCAGATATAGTACTATCTATTTCACCGGATCAATTGTACTTAGTTGGACAACCCACGGATCCACACGTTGTCTGGACCATGAATTAAATAGTTAGAAGGATAATCGCACTTGAAAATGGCGTGAAAGTGTGACGTCACGCGCGCGACTCATGACGTCACCTGGTATACAGATACTCACATCGGAAATATTTGGTTATAGATCTTCATGAATTAACTTTTGATTGCTTGGTCCAATATATAATTAAATACATCGTAAATGTTAACATATAATTATATATATACCTAATACTGAAATCATTTATTAAATTTAGCTCAGATCATGAATTAAATAGTTAAACTATTTAACTCATGGCTCAGATGATATTCAATAATAATTGGATTTGTGTCGACTACGATGGATTGTGTATTCCTTCAACAATGATTGAAATTGCAGAAATATAGAGAGTAAATTCTAATATAAAAATATAGTCCTCAACTTATATGAACTAGCTATTTATCAAGATAAAATCGATAGGGTGAAATATATATAATTAATATTTATCGGCGGATTTCTTCAATTAAGGTATGAATGAAAATCATAGATCAGTAACTTTATATTGTGGTTTATGATATATATCCTCAAAAACTGCAAGTAGCGTTTAAAAAAATGAAAATGGTGAATTTCCATGATACAAAAAAAATAAAATAATACATATTTTCATAGTTAAATTAACAAAATATTAATGAATTAGTTTGGAGAACTTGTTCAATGCCTTTCTTTTATCTTGAATTATCTTTCTATTTAAACGTTTTATTATACGAAAGTAAATCCTACACCTCATATTAAATTGGACAACCTCTTTGGGAACTTTACATTTAAAGTTTGTGCTGTCTGCATTGCTTGAGGTTTCTGTTGCTTGATATCCTTCACAGGTGGAATCTGTTGGTATATCAATAATTAGAAACTGCAATTTAAGAAAGAAAGAAAAATAAAAAGCATAGGTAATAAATATTATTTTGATACATAAGTGGGGACAGTAACATTGCCTCTGATAACACTTGCTGTAGTAGCTACTAGCTAGATATCACTTTTTGGCCAACTTGACTTTTTGAATGTCTGAGTAGCTATATAATTTGAAGAGTAAAGCTACTTACCAAGCAGCAGCTGTGCTGTATCCCACGCAGCATTTAGTTTGGGTTGGAAATCTTCATCTGTAACAAGAAATATCTTTCTAAAATTTTATATACCTATTTGCTTGTCTACATCGGAGTAAGATAACAATCTGAAGAAATTAATTATATAAATCACAGAAGTCATGTAGAAACGTAGATTGATATGTAAGTGTCAAATATCCAGTAGGTATCAGGAATATCTCATGATATATATTTTTTTTTATTGAACATATAGCACCCTTTTACAGAAGATACAGGGTCGGGGCCACCCTGATCTTTTCATTCGCTAGAATGAAATCTATATATATTCACCAACTGGATCTCCTGGACTATATGCCCCCCGGAAAAGCCAAGAATATATATTTATAGTGATGGCCCAATAAAAGTTTAAAATTAATCAAAGCCCCAGACCAATGACACTAAAAATCAATTTTTGAAGTAAAAATTAAATAATCCAAACAGAGAATAGGATTCATAACTATGGTCTTTTATTTAGCTAAAAATAAAATCAAGTAAATTGATGCTGTAGCTACTGATGGAGGTATAAGAAAAATAGGATGCCTCTTACACAACTTGAAATTATTTAAAGTAAAGACTATGTAGCTAATAAGAACAGCAAGCAATTGACATATGTAAAAGGCTCAATTTAATATCATATAACATAATGAATTAAGGCATTGATGATGTATTAGTTAGCTACCTGGTGGTTGTGAAGCAGTCAACTCTTCCACAGTGAAGTCCACCACTTTCCTGTTTGATTTGCACTTGTGTCTATCCTCCCAGGAGAAAGCAGAACCTGGAGAGAGCAGAACCTGTAAGAAAAGAGATTTAATTAGTTATGATGAATAGGTATATCTGATAAATAAAGAAATTTGAATCTGATAAATACATATTACAATTTAATAAGAACTACACAAGGCAAGATGGACAAACAGAAGATGGGATGTAAAAATGAATTTAAAAAAACTTATATGGTAAATGATGCATCCTTGACTAGCCTAGACTAGAATCTAATTTAGTATATAGCTATGTATTTAATATAGCTATAGCTACAAACATGATGGCAATATCAATCAATGTTAAATATTTTAAATATACCTGAAAAACCTAGGAGAAAATTAAGAAAAACTAGCCATCCAAAAATAGAGAGAGTCCCAAAAGAGGACTCTGAGTCTGTCAGTCTGGACTAGCCAATTTATTGGCTAGTATTACCCCAAGTAATAAAGCATGACCTTTCTTGCCATTTGAATGGAGAGAAAAGGGCAATGTTTTTGAGCCTTTCAACTCCTCATGGAGAGAAATCTGAAATATCTAAGTATCTCATATGTTGTAATGTTAAATTGGAGAGTATTTTTCAATAATAGCCCATTTTGGAGAAAAATTGGTTATTTTTTCTGAGAGCTGGTGAGAGAAATGAAGAGTCTGCATAAGGCATCCTGACTCTCAGAGACTTAAATTGATACATAATTACCTACTCTCAGTCTCTCAGACCGTCAGACGCTGATGCAGTCATTCAGATTCAGGGTACCTAACGGCTAACATAAAAATTAATTCAAAATCTCCCTCAGCTAAATTAATGGTAACATAGGATTTAATTCAAAAACTCTCTCCAATATCTCAAATTTCTAAAAGTGGGCTCAGATTTGTCTCAGAGGACAGAGTCTTGGGAAAATGTTCCATATTCTGCAGTCTGGAACTATAGAGAAGGTTGGTACCTAGCCTAGAATGGAAATTTAATTTGGGTACCTAAGTTATACTTATATACATAATACAATCATAATGGCAACTTAAACTCACAAAGTTTAGTGGAGGAATCATGGAATGTGGAGGAGCAAGAGTCTGCAAGACCAGCATTTTGAGTGACAGTCTCAGATGAGGGAAGAGATGCTGAAGGTATGAGCAAGGTAGGAACTGCATCTTCTTCAATTAATTTTAGTAGGGCAGGCACAGAGATATTTAAAAGTTCATACTTCAAATTTCGTTTAAATTCTCTGGTTCAAAATGAAGAGAGCATGCACGAGCATTATCTGTATTTACTTTGTCACTGCGTCCACACTTCGCTATCCATTGTCTCTTAAGCTCAATATCTTTTGGGAATCTAAATAAATTAACACTAACTAGAGTCCTAGACTGTTTACTTTGTTTTTGAGAACAATCAAATACACTGCATTGAAAAGGCATTATAGCTGACTAGTTAGATATAAACTCAAACTAAACAATGCAAGAACAGTGAAATCCGAAATCGTATTCCATGTGACGTCACCTTTTTTCTTTGTCGGTATTTCTGTCGAGTGCGATTATCCTTCTAACTATTTAATTCATGGTCTGGACCACCCTTCAAGAAACGTTTCAGAAAAACACGTGGGCGAACAAATTTCGTCTGAAGAAGAAACTTTACAACTTAAAATTGAAATCTCCCGAACTACTCAACTCCCATTTGAAAGAACTAACTGAAGTTTTTCAAGAGCTGGCCATGTTAAATCAAGTGATCAGTGAAAAGGATAAAGTTATTTGTCTACTTTCATCATTACCAGAGCAGTTTGAAGTGTTAGTTACTGCACTTGAAGCACAGTCAGACATCCCTAACTGGATTACCGTAGCTGACGCACTCCGGAGAGAAACTGAAAAGTTGAGTATTAAATCCAATGATGGTTTGGCATTATCAAATACTCAGATTGATGCTGCAGTAAATAAACAGTCAATTAAGTGTCATTTCTGTAAGAAATTAGGACACATGAAAAAATACTGCTTTAAATTTAAACGGTATTCTCAAACTAACAGAACTCAAAATCAGCCAAATGATGTAAACGTAAGTCATATAGAACTTAATCACACAATGTATGCTAACGATAGCGCTCTTTGTAACAAATATGACGACAGTAATATCTGGATAATAGATTCAGGCTCTTCATCACACATGAGTGGTGATAAAAATTTATGTAGAGATTTTGCAAACATTACCAACCCTATCAATGTTCGAGTAGGCAATGGCGCTGTTTTGCAAGCTATTTCACTAGGAAATGTTTCTGTTATTGTGAATATACCAGGTGGTCGAAGTAGAAAATGTACAATAAATGATGTATTATATGTGCCAAATCTAGCTTTTAATCTACTATCAGTGTCAAAAATGACAACTAATAATAAATCTATTATTTTTGAAAATGATAAATGTAAAATATTGAACGAAAATAAAGAGTTAATTGCTGTGGCTCACTGTGTTGGTCAACTCTATTATCCAAATACTTAAGTTCATAAAGCTGCTGTAACGGTTGATCAAAATAAAGTAAACCTTCTATGGCATAGAAGGCTTGGTCATATAGGTAACGACAACTTGACTAAAATGATCTGAACTAAATCAGTTAATGGTCTGGATAGTAAATTAAAGGCTATAGAAGGTGTGTGTGAACACTGCTGTAATGGGAAAATGCATAAAATACCATTTTCTACAAGCATTAAGAAAAATTGTAAACCTCTTGATTTAATCCACACAGATGTCTGTGGGAAAATTACTCCCACTTCCAGGGGTAATAATTCATATTTTCTGACCTTTATTGATCATGCTACTCGATACTCCTGGATATATGTTATTGCCAATAAGAGTGATGTGTTTCAGAAGTTTTTGGAATGGAAAGCAATGGTTGAAAATATTTACGAAATGAAAATTAAAACCTTGCAGTCAGATAATGGAGGAGAATATACCTCAAATAAGTTTGAATCATATTTACGCAATGAAGGTATAATTCACCAGAAATCTATTCCTAAAACTCCTGAACAAAATGGGTTAGCTGAAAGATTTAATAGAACTATTATGGAAAAAGTTAGATGTATGTTATCTAATTCAGGAATTGATAAGGAATTCTGGGGTGAAGCACTATATACTGCAAATTACCTTAATAATAGAGATGCATTAATTCATTTTTAGTTAATAAAACTCCATATGAAGCATTAAATATTAGAAAACCAAATGTAAAGCATGTAAAAAATTTTGGGTGCACTGCGTATGCGCACATATCTCGAGATGAACGATCAAAATTAGAAAGTAAAGCTACCAAATGTCTGTTTCTTGGTTATGGCACTGTTACTAAAGGGTATAAGATGTATGATGTTGAATCTAAAAGAATCTTCTTTTCCAGGAATGTAACCTTTGATGAATCAGTTTCATCTAAGATTGAGACCCCTCAACTGATTGAGACCCCTACCTCTCCACTGGTGTTCCCTTCAGAAGATTCAGAACCTGCAGGGCCTGAGAATCAAACTCCTGACAATAATCCTCCCAGAGGCGCAACCTGTACCAGCTATCAGACCAGATGAGAATCTTCTTGAACTGGAAAATAGACGATCTTCTAGAACGCGTCGAGCTCCTGTTAGATTCGGTAGTTGGGAGTATAACCTTGATCAGTTTGAGGAGGAGGGTTTATTAGTCAATGGGAATATCAATATCGAACCTAGGTCGGTATCTGAGGCTCTTAATAGCGGTTCTGAATCCTCTAAATGGAAACTTGCCATGGAGAGGGAATTAAATGCTTTTGAGAAACATAAAGTTTTTGAACTCGTAAAACCTACCTCAGACTTAAACATCATTAAATCTAAATGGGTGTTTAAAAAGAAAAAGGGATCTGATGGTAGAGTGGCTTCATATAAAGCTAGATTAGTCGCTCAGGGTTTTTTACAGAGACCTGGAATCGACTATGATGAAATTTTTGCTCCTGTAGTTAGATTTGAATCGGTGCGAACCATGTTATCTTTAGCTGCTAAACAAAAATTATTTGTACATCACTTGGATGTCAATTCTGCTTTTTTAAATGGGGATCTTAAAGAAAACGTTTATATTAGACAGCCTCCAGGCTATGTTCTACCTGGAAAAGAAGATTTAGTGTGCAAACTAAACAAATCTATGTATGGGTTAAAACAATCACCCAAATGTTGGAATGATTCTTTGGATGCATATCTTAAATCCTTAGGATTTATTCAGTCCTCTTGTGACTCATGTACTTATGTTAAAGTAATCAATAACTCACCATGCTTCATTTCTGTGTAGGTATGTAGATGATATTATTGTAGCATGTAAGAACTATGATGACCTGACTAAAATAAAGACTGATTTAAGTTCTAAATTTGAGATGAAAGACTTAGGAAAATTATCCTATTTCTTAGGCATAAAATTCGTACAAGACGAAAATAAAATATCATTAAATCAATCTTCATTTGTCAACGAGTTATTAGATAGATTTGAATTCAATAATTGTAAACCTGTTTCAACTCCTGCTGATGTTGATTCTCATTTGGAATCAACTACTGATGATTGTGAACTAGTAGATAAAACTAAATATCAGTCAGCTGTAGGTGCTTTACTGTATCTATCTACTAAAACTAGACCTGACATAACTTATGCAGTTGGAAATGTCTCTAAATTTTGTTCCAATCCAAACACTAAGCACTGGTCTGCAATTAAGAGAATATTTAGATACCTAAAGGGCACACCTGATCTTGGCATTACCTATGGTAATGACGATTCTGATTTGATAGGTTATTCTGATGCCGACTGGGCAGGTAACAGAGGTTGATAGGAAAAGTACTTTTGGCCAATGCTTTCTGTTAAATAATTCCATTATTTCTTGGCGCTCTGTGAAACAGTCATGTGTTGCTTTATCAACGGCTGAAGCTGAATATGTTTCCCTCTCTGGTGCCTCCCAAGAAGCTGTATTTCTAAATAAATTACTATTAGATCTTAAAGTACCTAATAAGAATCCTATCGTTTTGTTTGAGGATAATCAGTCAGCAATTTGTATTGCTAAAAATGCTAAAAATCATCCTAGATCGAAACACGTTGATATTAAATTTCATTACATTAGAGATCTTGTTGCTTCAAACATAATTAAACTTGTTCATTGCACTAGTGAAATTATGCTTGCTGACATATTTACTAAACCTCTGCCTACTGATAGATTTACTAAATTAGTTGAATTAATAGGCATGAAAAATATATAATGTCGTGTGAGGAGGAGTGTTTGAATTTTAGTTTAAATGTATTACACACTCTTATATATGTTTAATGTTAACTTTCTGTTAGACTAGCTCAGCTATATTAATTACCTATTGTTTAAATAACAATGTATTACTTTTATGAGAAACGGATTTAAGGTTTAAAGTCCATTACAGTTCCGGTGCGTGTTAAATACCACTGCATGTAAATTCTTAAGTCAGTCTGTCTTTTACATTACTCAGTGAGAGATGTGATTCACTCATCTCTCTAATATACTTCTAACTGTTCAACATATTACTCTTTAAATAAACTCTATGTCTTAACGTTGTTAACCCACTGTAATTTAACCTAATTCTAACAGTAGATACATCACCACCTGGTATGATGATGTATAATGTTATATAATTGCAATACACCAACACCCTCCTCAAAATAATCGAGTCCGACATAATATCAACGTTAATATTTATTTTCTTTCCATTTCCACCAGAATCACGACTAGGAAATCGAAATGTCGAATGGATAATGGGCAGCCAACAACCTAGACAATTTAATCTTTAGAGTCTCAGCCAACTAAGACTAGGATGAAAAATAAAGACCTACTGGAACTGGAATTCGGGGGATTCAAGAATATGGCTTTTCATCGCCACTGTCCCCCTCCCGGACCCTTCGATTTCAAACGCCCAGCCGCCCCTTCCTCAGGACCGAGACCTCTCCCTCCAGTCCTCAACCTAGATCTACCCCAAGGTCCCCAACAAACATATGAATGTCGATTCGATGCCGTTTGCTGTCGAATTCGTAGCGCTAACTGTGGGTATCGACTTAGCAACCATTTCGACTCACAGTAGATATCGGAATGTCTGTTTCTAAATGATATCTGAATTTACACCTCGAGTAGAAACATGAAAACCGATACATGATTTTAACATTATCATCTTGACGTCGGCATGTCTGTTTCCAAACGATATCTGAATTTATACTTCGACCAGAAGTACGAAAACAGATACGTAGTTTGGCACAGGTTAATCCCCTGACCACTGACCAAATAAATGTATTGAGTCAAATTGAAAAGTATAATCTACTGACCGCTGACCAAATTATAGTACTGAGTCAGTGAGTCATGTTAGAATTAGGTTAATTTATAGTGGGTTAACAACGTTAAGACATAGAGTTTATTTAAAGAGTAATATGTTTTACAGTTAGAAGTATATTAGAGAGATGAGTGAAGCACATCTCTCACTGAGTAATGTAAAAGACAGACTGCCTTAAGAATTGACATACGATGCTATTTAAGACGCACCGGAACTGTGATCGGACTTTAACCCTTAAATCCGTTTCTCATAAAAGTAATACATTGTTATTTAAACAATAGGTAATTAATATAGCTCAGCTAATCTAACAGGAAGTTAACATTAAACATATATAAGAGTGTGTAGTACATTTAAACTAAAATTCCAACACTCCTCCTCACACGACATTATATATTTTTCATGCCTATTAATTCAACTAATTTAGTAAATCTATCAGTAGGCAGAGGTTTGGTAAATATGTCAGCAAGCATAATTTCACTGGGGCAATTCAGTATTCAAAGATCGAATCTTTTGTTGTGTATTTCTGGAGTGTTCGGGCGGGTGCGCTCCGGGCGGGAAAGAACACTCCAGAAAAATGAACAAGAATGGCTTCCGAAGTAATTGAAGTCACCCTTCACCTTACAGGTAAGCCTCGGGTAACTGTTCAATTACTTATCGCCATTCTTGTTCATTCTGGAGTGTTCCAGAGGTGCCAACTTATGAGATTTTAAAGAACGCAGCAAAAGATGAGACCAACCAATTTTCAAGTATGAATTTAAAATAAGAGCATCAGAAAATTGTAACGTTGGCCCAGCCTGCGATGTGGCACCGTTGCTTAGGATAAACCCCGCCTTTTCGTAGTAACTGGAAAAGTTGCCAATAAGTTAATAGTAAATGACAATGAAGATACCAATTAGTGAATTTTAATTGAATATTCAAAGATGCATGGTATCAATTAAATTATGTTTATTAATATTTGAACATATATTTTAATGAACTATTTTGGTGAGTAAGTTTCAAATTCTTTTTCAATTCTTTCGAAATCAAAAAAATTAAATTTGTAGCATCATATATTATATTTAGCAGCTCTTAACACTCAATAGCAATATCTCAATATAACCAAGAGACCAAAGGCAGGATATCTTTTAAACAAATAAGAATAATTCTTTCGATCAAACTATATACAACACCACTAAATCTAGCGGAATATCGCTAAAATGATCGAAATACTGCAAATCTATCAAAAAGACAGGTGTCATGATTTAAGCGGTGTAGTGTATGGTTAAATTTATCAAAGGTTCTGTTTGTATTATTTCAATATTCACAATTTCGTTATATATATTATATAATCATCGAACTTGTTTTTATTTCAGGTATATCATTCATGAACTATATCACTCGTAAATTTTATCGTATTTATTATTTTTAACGCTACTTGCAGATTTATAATATAGCGCTAGGGTTATGCTCTTCAACTAGTAGGTCTTACAATTTTGTGTTAGGTGGGGCGTAGGCTTAAAACTATCACCTCTTCATTTTCCTCTTCAAATCTTAAGGGAAGCCACCGGTGCTTGTGTCACTTTTATCATATTCCTTTATAGTAGCTTTTCTGTATCAATGAGCTCAGTCACCGACTGATAGTTAGTGACTTTATTCATTGAGCCACTTTCCATTATGACTGCTTCTTAAAGTTCCTTGTATTTATTTTGCCTTTTGTTCCGATGTAAAGTTAAACCACCAATTTCATAATTTAAATTTAATCACAAAATTCTTGGATTTGAAATTTACTTTAAAGGAACAGAAATTGAAGATATATATATAGTATTTATTTTGCAATAATCTAAGAAAAAGGTATGGAGGCTTGAGAATCAGAAAATCAATATTAACCTTGTCCTTATGATATTCTGATTTGGCAACTGTCCTGAAGTAATTGTGTATGATGCTGAAATTTCATAAATTTTCCCAATTATTACCAAATGCGCAACACCTAAAAATTGCAATTTTTATTTTTGAAATCTCCATCTATGAATCTATAACTATTGACTTAGATCATAGATAGTTTTAAAATATACATATTTAAGGTTAAGCTATAACTAATGATTTAGACATTTAAATTCATTGATCTTAATTTTTTTAATTGGCAGCTATACAATTACAATGTGTGGGAAATAAAAAGGTATCTACCAAATTTACAGACTTGAATTTACTATATGTTTAGTTCTATTTAGCCGATATTAAAGCTGAGCTCAATAGGATATTAGATTTATATTTAGTAGTGGATTCAATTTTATTGTCACCATTTAATTCGAATCCAGATTAAATAACTTACTGAAGAATAATTTATTTACTGAAGTAAGTTAAGATTTAGTTTCATAAAACTGGGACATTAAAATCTACCGAGAAGAGATTCTATAGGTGGCTCGAAAACAATATAGGGTGTTCCCATTGTATACTGTATAGGGTGGCTCGAAAACAAGGAATCGAATTTGTAAGGTAAAAACTATATTAGTATCATATAAGAGTATACCATAAGAGTATCATATATTAGGATAAAGAATCAACTGTTGACGATATAATTTTTACAAATAAATTACATTTCAAATCGAAATAAACTGAAACACATTTATATGTTTGAAAGATTGTTATACGGGAAATTAGACTCTGCTAGCAGTTATGATAGCAGTAATTTCCTATGTAGTATTATATACTTATATGAATATACTGTCACTTTGATGGAACGTATGGCGTTGAGGGTTTTTTTAGTTGCCCCATCTTGATAGAGAATTACGTAACTGTACAGGAATAGGTATGATAAATTAAAGTTGTACTAATTGTAAATAAAATATTGCATATTTTAGTCCAGTTACATTTGAAAATACAGAACAAATCTTAAGAAACTCACAACAGTAAGCTCAAATTTAATTAATCAAATAATAATAACAATTAAACTCAATCAATTTACATAGTTCTAAACATTATAATCGAGATGATTTTAATTAAATAAATTATTATTTAACACCATACTTGAGACTTAGATAAAACGAGTTTTATATATCTATATATTCTTAGATAGATTACTGATGGAGCTTTTATTATATTTTAGTATTTAAGTTTTGTTTGGTGCCCTTTTTCTTCAGCTTTCTTTTGTATCTTTTCTCAACTTCTTCCTCTTCTTTTCTATTCTTTCTGCCTTGCTATAGCCATGGTAAGTATCCTAGTGGCTACTGCATGTAGCAAAGTTTCGCGCTCCCCTTTTCTACGATGTCTTCTTCACTTTGGATCACCTCGTTAATGTGAATAGGGAAAACTTTGGAACACCTAAAATAATAATAGTAATCGGTCAATCGTGTTGCAACGTCTTTGGATCTATCATTAGCGCAACCGTCGATAGATAACATTATATGCAGTCTTATAAATAATTATATAATGATAGGTTAATGGCTCGTGTGGGTATTTGGGAGAAAGTTTTATCCCCGTAATGTAAATAGTGACAAAATCTTTACTTTACTGTTTATAGTGAAGCAATCTAAGTAAATACACCAAACATTATAACAGTATAGTTTACATTTCATCATTATCGAAGCACCTTAAAGAAGTATCTTCCTCTAAGGGAGAATTGGGGGAAGGGGGAAATTTTAGCCGAAGCGAAATATACAGTTTACAGCTATAGCTAATAACTGATTGTTGTTGTGGATGTAACTAATTCATGGTGAATTGAATATCCTAATATTCAGTACAGATATGCAAATTGTCTTTGGCATGAATCATCATAATTTACAAAACTATATACTATTAGTGTTTCTCAATTTTTGTATATCCCATTTGTGGACTCAGCGGTCTTAGCCAAAAAACGAAATATCTCCTATAAAAATAATTTAATTTACTTAACGCAATAGCTGAGTTCAATTTATCTTTAAAGTCACTCACTCACTGGATATATTAACTTCCATGGAATAATGAAAATTAGAGGAAATTATATTATTAAAAATGGACAGTTTTCTCGTTTCTATACCACTAGTGCTTTGCAAACTAAGTATCAGTAACGGAGTGTCCTCCGATAGCTTAGAGAGAGTTCAATTATTCGAGAATATGGACATTCCCTACACCATTATCAATGAAATATATTAATTTGGACAGGAATTGATACGTATAATATAAGTACCTCTCAAAAGCATTTATTTAATAAGCTTATTTCATAAACAACGCCTGCCAAACTGGTTTGCAAATAAACAACACTATTGCAATTACTTAATTATAAATAAATAAGCTATGACAACACCGATAATAAACGTTACTAAGCATGTGGTTGGTATTACTCAATATGAGCTAATATATTAAAATCGCACGAAAATTAAACTCTTAAAACAATTATCGAACAAAGAAATTTGTCAAGAAACATCAGAAGTTCAGCGTATGTTTTTACCAGCAACGGTAGTATTAAGTTCTTAATTTATAGGTAGGCTCGTAGAGTAGACATAATTTTCTGTAACCTACATAAGTTTAAGTGCAGTCACCATTGTTCGCGTTACTATTACTAAGTGATTGTATTTTCGCTGAGTAGCTTTCCTACGTCCTTTAACTTTGGTGATAGGTGAATTAGAAATCCCTTCTGTAAAAATCCTTTCTTCAAAGTCCTTTATAAAATTTCAAACTGATGAATGTATTTACTTGTATAGGTGGAACTACAGTTTTTGTGAATATGAAAATTATTTCTTAAGGCGGATGGGATATGATGCATAATGTACTGTGATACTTTAGCACCTTATCAGGAGAAATTTCATTTATTGTTATTTCTATAATGTTTATATATTAATTTGGTTGATAGCTATATACTTTAATTTATTTATTTTAGTAGGGGTTTAACTTCTGCTTCAGTCATATCGTGACTATTTTGCTGACGTCAAAAGGAAATTAAATACAAAGGACTGGAAGAAGCAGTAAGAAAGAAAAGTAACTCCATGATCAAAGTCACCTACCACTGTCAGTGACTATTCTCATGGATGCAGAAAAGCTACTCCGTGAATGCAGTCACTTACCAAGGAATGTGACGAAAAGGGACACAAGCACCGGTGGCTGGACTCGCGGATGAAAGAGGAAAATGAAGAGTTGATAGTAAATGAAGCCTACGAGCCTACCTAACACAAAATCTAAGACCTCGTAGTTGAAGAGCATAACCCTAGCGCTATCCTCTAAAACTGCAAGTAGCGTTAAAAAAATGATTACGATAATAAAAATGGTAAAAATGAAAAAAGACAATACCTCATCCAAATTACAACAGTTCGGGGCCCAAGGGACGCCATCCCCCTTCTCTTCCATTTACCACAGCTTCAAGATAGAGCTCCTGGGCGCTAATAAGCATTCGTATGATTAAAATGTTCAATTGCAAGGTGTTATGTCTCATCATCTAGATTACATTAACTATTTTCTTTCTGACTGCTTCTACGAAGTCCCTTGTATCTTTTTTACATTATCAATATGAGTTAGAGTAGAATGCAAAATCTTTGAACCCCTAGTCCGATTAAAAACTAATGTGGAAATTGCTTTTCGGTTGGAAATAAATGACGAGCTGCCAATTTAATGTGTAATTATTAATAAAAATAATTACGATTTTGTTAAGCATTTTGAATACGAAATATGCTTTGATTCTATTTTTACATAATTATTTAGAGAAAAATAGTCTATAAATTAAAAAAATATTTTTACATTACTTTTTTTATCTATACAAATAAATTTATGGAGGTATTAAAGTCAACTCTTTCTCGTTCATAAAAATAAGAACAATTAAGGAAGTGTTTCCTCTGTAAAAAATAAATGGAAATCCCAACGAAATCTTCCGATTTTCAATCATTAAAGTTAAATTTCGTAATTAGTTTGCCTATTGGGCTACAATTTCAAGTTTGTTTCAGAGTCCAGACGAATCTGATGAATTTAAAAGATTACTAACGTTTTTTACGGAATCCCTAATAAAATACAGGAGATGTATTAGGCTGTTCTCGTAGCTGGTCTCAACAATAATTGAAATTCACTTTATTCCAGATCTTTTGTGATGCTCTTAGAGTGTATTGAATGTAAAAATTAAGCTTTAATTTCAGTTGAAACTTTCTCAACTGATCGTACTGTGCCGAAGGTTAATATATGAAAAGTTGATAAATATTAAATTTAAGAAAATCAATTCAAAGACAATAAATGAATGAAAACTTAGATTAATTTATTTCCATCATAATTTGATACATTATTTAATCTGTTGCTATACAGGTCTAGATCAGGGTAACTACATGTTTACTAGATTATGAAGTCCCTGTTACCGTAGTTACACGCATGTTTAAAATGTATGAGAAATAATATTTCGTCGAAAGATTAATAGTTTTTATTAATTAAAAAGAAATGTTAAGTTTGTATATGACTATGACATAATTTAATTGACACCATCTTTGCATATTCAATTAAAATTCACTAATTGGTATCTTCATTGTCATTTACTATTAATTTATTGGCATCTTTTCCTGTTACTATGAAAAGGCGGGCTTTATCCTAAGCAACGGTGCCACATCTCAAAATATTGACTGAAAAATCCACGGTTTTTATTTCAACTGTATTCATAATTTGTTTCCCTGATAATACATGGGAGTGGTTAGTCTTATTTAATTTTTATTTTAATTGGTATCCAGGATACCTGCACTAATTCAATAACTAACACTCTTTACTGCAAGCGATTTCACTGTACATAATCCAGTATTATAAGAAAACTTTATATCAATAATTTACATCATTAAATTGCATGGGATCAATTTTCTGTCTAATCAAGAAATATACCACTTGTGATCCAGCTATGTTGTTTATAGAGGCTTGGCGGAAATTCTGCACTCAAAACACATGATACTGATTTTGTACCGCAAAAGGGGTAATGAACACTGTTGCACTTGGTCTTCCTAAATTTTATAAAGCCTCATGATACTTAAACGTTAGATATCAGCTACTATTCGGTAATCCCATCAAAATACTAACTTACTTTATCAGCATGAATGTTTTGATAAAAGTATATTTTTTCACAGAAAAATAAGTCTTCTAACAGACGTTGTCAAAATCTTTAACTAATACGAGAGCATGGCCGAATATTTGTAGTCTTGACAGTAAATATTTTGATGTGGACAAACTAAATGTCATTTGAAAAGGCCCTGCCAACCGGATAAAAATGGCCTTCAGTTCTAGTACATTAATGTGAGAGGTAGAGTCTTAGCATACATAATCCCATCTATTTTAAATAAAATTTATAAGAAATGTACATTCAAGTTTAAGCATCAGTGGTAGCTAATTACAATACTTTGAGAATTATGGTTTATGCTTACTAAACTGATTGAAAAGATTCATATTCAACTGGAAAATCCATATTATCAGAGGTTATATAAACTCAGAGTTGAAGGCCACGTTTTCCACACTTCTCCTGATGATGAATAGAAATCTTTTCAATCGAAAGCTTGAAACCAAAAATACCTTCAACGCTTACGAAACTAAAGTAATGAAAGGGTGTCTAAATACTTTAAGCTGGATAATCATCATCAATTTCTATTCTTTTGTAAGTTACTATTGACAATTTTGAGAGCATTAATTTTAAGACGTTCTAAAATTATAAAGAATAAACCTCCCCCTTAAACTGCTGGAAGGCAGAGAGTCGACAGTTTGATAAAAAATAAAAACGTCACAATTAATAGAATTTTGCTCAAATTTGTTGCATCAATTAAAAATCATTCCTTTCTAATGATTAGGAATAAACAAAATAAAATTTCTTTCATAACAACAACAACAGTCCATTCATATACGAATTCATCTATCAATTAAGTAAATTAAATAGTACTTAGACAAGTAACTTTCAGTTCTTAATTTTGCCAATATAGAATTCATGACTTAAGTTGCATGATTCACGAGTAGAGCCTTTAGCTACAAACTTACTTGAGTTAGAAATGTTTTCCAATTTCTAATATCTACGGTATTATTCTCTATATGGACAGAAAAGTAATCATCTTCAAAATCAATAGAGGCCACGAGACAAATTTATTCCATTGAACCAACTACAGTTCTTCAATGTTCTAATTAATAACGTTAATAATGGATATGCAGATTCAATGGCTTAGATAAATTTATAAATAAATGAAGTCCTCCACGTCTTATATGAATGAGAAAACTGAACCGAAAATCATTCTTCTTCTCTATGACCAATCTTCATACCTATAGACATTAATTTTTGAATTTCCAAAATAAGAAATAATTTTGAAATACAGGTTTTATGTAACTATGTGTACCAAATTTCCGGTTGAACTAGTTGTTGCTCTAGTGCAACAACGTATTCAACAGTCTTCAACTCTTCGTCAATTCCCGAGTCGCAGAAGAATTTATCGGGGAATATAGGTAATTAGGGTTTAGGGTTAAGTAGGTATATTACGACACATAGTAAACTGGCCTACTAGAAAAACTATGAACAGTCTTGAATCCTAGCAGGAGGTTATCGAAATTCCCCTGTTAATTCTCTGAATCAGAGAAAAACTTAACATTGCAAATTCATTTGGGAAGAGACTGTAGGCATTAGCATATAACTAGTAAGTTAACTGGCTTCCAGCAAAATTTTTATTGAAGAACTAGACTTGGATATGCAATTGCAAAACATATCTGTATTGGTATTAACAGTCTGTATTTGTTAAGGAATTAATATTGGTACTTGAGACTAAAGTTCAAGTTACACGATATGTCTAGTGTTCCTTAGATGTAGCCAGTACAAGCTCGGGTCACAAATTCCCGGCTAAAATAGCTAACTAGTTGCCCTAGCTGAAAATTCATAGAGACTGTCTTCAATCATAGTAGTGAATATCGAAATCCCCTCTCAAATTGTTCTGAAACAGAAAATTTTCATAATGTGAGTTTATATGGAAGGAGACTCAATAGGCATATAGCCTGTAGCTAGTTAGTAGTCACCATGAATTTGCGACGAAATTTTTATAAAGAGTTGAAAAATTATACACAATATAGCGTAGCGTATATTTGATATTTCCAGTGAAAGCACGGTCTCAAAATACCGGCTTCAAACTAACTAACTAGATTTACCTTAGTCACAAATTTAGGATTTCTCTTCAAAATTCCCCTGTCTATATTATATCTCTGAATCAGAGAAAATTTCACGATGTGAAGTTATTGTTAAGAGACTATAGGCATATAACCTATAAATAGTTAGTAGTTAACTGGATTATTATTATTAATTGTATCCATAAATTCATGGTGCTTCTTGAATGGAATACATCGCACTAGTAGCAATATCAATCTTTAAGTAGCTACCAATTATAAGATAGATAGGGTAAAGCAGGTAAATTGCGGTACACTAACTAACTGTGTCCTCTAACCACAGAAATATCATAGCTTCAAACAATAATAAAATATAGAATGCAATTCCGCTACTTCAGATATCTGAACAAATTTCAATAAAAATTCGAATCAAAAAGTTTTAGAAAAGTTCTTGCAAAGACTGCAATTGGACCGCAATTTACCTGTGGGACCCTAGGCAATGATTACAAACAAGTATTATTTACAATTTACGCCACTTTGTACCCGTTAAAATTTTTCATTTTGAGTATTATTGCACATATGTAAAGTTACCATATAATATAATAAGGAAGTTCAAGAAAGTTATAGTATTATACGATATATAGTGTATATTTGTTCAATCCAGTAAAGCACGGTCACGAATTTCCGGCTTGAACTAGCTAACTAGTACCCTAGTCACGAATTCTTAGAGTTTTAGTCATCAAACCTAGCAGGGGGTTATCGAAATTCCCCTGTCTATAATTTCTCTTAGTAGAGACGAATTTCACTGAGTGAAATTTGGAAAGAGACTCTATGGGCATAGCTAAGCCTATAGCTAGTTAGTAGTAAACTGGTAGTCACCAATTTAGTGACGAAAATTTTAAGAGTTGAATAGTTACTAGATATAGGGTCAAACAGGTAAATTGCGGCACGCTAACTAACTGCGGCCTCTAACAAAAGAAACATCATGGTTTCAAAACACACGTTAAAAAATAATATTAATAAATTATATTATTCACCGCGCTTCTTTTGATATCAATGCAACATTTCAATGTAATTTGGGAGCCGCAATTTACCTATGTGACCCTATCGTATTTTTGAGATATCCAGTTTAAGCACGGTCACGAATTTCCGGCTTTATCTATTCTAACTAGTAACTCTAGTCACGAATTCTTAGAGTTTTAGTCATCAATCCTAGCAGGGGGTTATCGAAATTCCCCTGTCTATAATTTTTCTCTTACTAGAGAAGAATTTCACAATGTGAAATTTGGAAAGAGACTCTATAGGCATAGCTAAGCCTATAGCTAGTTAGTAGTTAACTGGTTAGTAGTCACCGTAAATTTGGGACGAAAATATTAAGTGAGTTAGTTATACACGATATAGCGTATATTTGCAGTGTAAGCACGGTCTCGAATTACCGGCTTCGAACTAACTAACTAGATTTACCCTACTCACGAATTTCTAGGGTTTGTCTTCGGTCCAGCAGGGGGTTATCGAAATTCCCCTGTCTGTGAAATTATTGGAAAGAGACTATAGGCATACAACCTATAACTAGTTAGTAGTTAACTGGCTCACTTTAAAACTATCAGCAAGGCCTGTTTTCAAGTACCACGCAAGATAAGTAATTTTTTAAAATTTATAATAACGAGCAAAAGTGGCTAAAATTGTATATCCTATAGAACTAAAAGAAAAGCTATAATAAAAACACTTATCTGTATACGAGAACATCTAGGCTTGTGCACGCACAACTAGACTTTAAGCCTAGGGGAGCAGGAAAAAACACACACATGTTAACGCGCCGAATGCAAATGGCGAACTGAATGCTTAAGTTAACGGCCGATGCAGTTGGACATCTCATAAGTTGGCACCTCTGGAACACTCCAGAATGAACAAGAATGGCGATAAGTAATTAGTATTAAATCTTAGGCTTACCTCCTTTCTGTAATAGGTACCTATAGTCAGTTATAAATATTAAAATAAAACCAATATCCCTTTCGTTTATTTAGCCTTCTTTAAATAGTAAAGTAATTATGAGAACCCTTTCAGTTTAATAATATAGTTAGTGTTAGAGATTTTCTTAACTCTAGTTTTTGCAATTCTTTTCGTACCTAAGTTTCAGGAAATTATCAGCAGACAAATCACTCAAATTTATAAAATAGAGAAATATTGTTGCTTATTTTGACATCTGTGAAGATATTAGATTTAATACAAAAAATAACAATAATGTGAAAATTTAAATAGTTGTAGGGAACAAAATAAGGTTTAAAGTTTAAACTAAGAGACGGCAAAAATGTAGCTGATGGCTAAAAAATAGGCATTAAATTTAAAATTTAACATCATAAAAACTGTAATTTTTAATGAAAGCAATTTTTAGGGGAAAACACTATGGAACTAATTTCAAACTAGTAGAAAGAATATTAAGACTGTCCCCAAAAGTGTTCAGGACATTTTAATTTTGGTCAGTGGTCAGGGAATTATACCCTTGGTCGATGGTCAGTATATGATATGACTCACTGACTCCGTACTATAAATTGGTCAGCGGTCAGGGGATTATACCTTTCAATTTGACTCAATACTTTAAGTTGCTCAGCGGGCAGTGGTCAGCGGTCAGGGGATTAACCTGTGCCAGTAATGGATCAATAATAACAGATCGGGCAAAACCAATGGTATATTGGTGTCACTGTGAACTATTTATAATGTGATATAATACTATTATATATCTATTACCTCCTATTAAGATAGGATATATCAAATATAAAGAATGTTAATAGTATCTATCGATAATATGCAATATATGCGTTTCTCATTGGAATATTGCAATATTATTGATATTTATAATACTGAATGTATATGTATTGTAATTTGTATAAAGTTCTATCTTTTACCTCCAAATGAATAATTGAAGAATGCTTACTGATAAGAGAAGAGTTTGACAATATGTATATCATTTATCAAAATTTAAGAAAGTTACCTTTAATCTATTTGATTTAAATGCTCAGTAGATGCAGATTGGTTCGAAGAAAACAAATTTACTAACACGTCTTTTTCTCATTTTGGACATTTTCTTTGCAAGATATTTTTGGTCGATCACCGAATCGCACAAACGTTGGAATAATAAGTTGTGCAATTTTATGCAGGAGATTGAGTATTTGGATACTCATATAGTAATCGGAATGATGGTTTTTAAAAAAGTCTGATTCTCTTCCAATTTTGATTATCGGTTTCCACAAACCACATAAGTGATAATTAAAATTTGAAGCAAATATTCTTATTTTATGAAAAACGTTAATTTTACAATTAAAAAAAATAGCTAGAAATAATATTATAGTCGAAATGACGCATTATTTTGCCAATGAGATATTATATATGTTCAGTGAAGCCTAAAAAAACGACTAAAAATTTCACAGGAGGACAACGAAAAATCAAATTCCAGTCAAAAACGAAACCATCATTTGAAAGTTACGTACTAATAATACAATGCAGATAGAACAGTAATGAAAAATATCTACTTACAATTGTACTAATGAAGATAGAATAAAATTATTTGAACTGTAAAATATGTCTAAATGAGAAAAAATATCAGCTGTAATCCTAAAAATCGTAAACATAAAACCTTTTAGAAATTGAAGCTAACTATTTTATATTATTTTTGAATAATCAAAATATTTAAAAATTGTAATAGCAACTAACAAATAAAAAAACGAACCTATTGCAGGCAGAGTAGTAAAAAAGCTGACTCAGCAAAAGTCTTAGTGTAGAATTTAAGGTTAAATGAAAGAAAATGTGCACATAGCAACAACTTGCATTTGTTTGTGTGAAAAATAAAAATAGTGTAAAACTTTTTCACAATAAACTAGAACTGATAATCGATGGAGATTGTGAATTTTATTCCATTATTTGAAGCGCTAAGTATGATCTGCAAAAGAATCTGCAAAAAAATTTGGTATCTTATTTTTGTATAACATTATATTTGAGGTAAAACAAAATATAATATTTCGTTTATGATAAGAAAAAATACCTATTTTCTTTCTTGCCTATAAAGATATAATCTGAATGAAGAATATTTATAACAAGAGAAGTTTATGCTACATAATGAACAAACGTCCAATTTACTGAATACTCTCAATCAGCGTTAATATTAGAGTGAAGAAAAAAAAAACGTTTTTTTTTACCAAAATTGACTTTCATTTAAAAAATTTAAAAAATGACGGTATCTCCATAATTCATTCAGCACAAATAAAATTGAACTGTTCCACAAAATAAATTAGTTACGTTTGTGCTCTATTAAAAATAGGATAGTATTGCAATACTCGGACACTCAAAACATTCGGAATGTGAACATTTTTGTTCAGGTCATTTACCAATTTGAACTTCAAAATATTCTGATTGACTAATGACAAACAGAACCTGTTATACCCCACTTACTGAGTACTGTGAGTGTCCGAATACTGCAATGATATTTTATTCATCTGATTAAACACCCGAATGGTATTTCATAACTCATTATTCTGTAAGATTTTTCCAATGTGTTTCTCTAGTCTTAGAAAGTGATTTATTATATCCACTTCTAAGCTAGACACTTATCTTACTTGAATATTACTTATCTAGATATAGCCTGTCATCTTATTTTCTTCTTTTCCAGTTCTAATTAATACATAAATAAATGATGAATTAATAAATGTGACAATCAAAAACGAGTAAATTTTTATCTATTTATTCCTATTGTACTCAGCTTATGTCTTGAGTCAGATTGGTCCGTAGTTTTGGTTCGAGTAGTTCTCGAGTGAGGTATCGCTGCAGTGATAATCCTTGGTACTTCCTTCGTGCGTAACAATCTGTTATCGCTATGTAGCCAAGATTGGTGTTTGCTGCGTCCGTATGTTAGGGTTGGAAATTGGAACTTGAAGTATCCGTAGATTTGTGAGTTCTCCGTAGGTTAAGTCGTGTTTCCGTTGACTAGAATGTGCTGGTCTCTCTAGACTAGCGTAGACTTGGAATTGACTGTCTCCGTAGACTGGGATATGCGTCTCTCTAGACTGGCTATGCATCTCCCTAGACTGGCTATGCGTCTCCCTAGACTGGCTTGTGCGTCTCCCTAGACTGGCTATGCGTCTCCCTTGACTGGCTTGTGCGTCTCCCTAGACTGGGATATGCGTCTCCCTAGACTGGGATATGCGTCTCTCTAGACTGGGATATGCGTCTCTCTAGACTGGCTATGCGTCTCCCTAGACTGGCTTGTGCGTCTCCCTAGACTGGGATATGCGTCTCTCTAGACTGGCTATGCGTCTCCCTAGACTGGCTTGTGCGTCTCCCTAGACTGGGAATGACTGGGACCCTGGAATAATAAATCCAGTAAGAAATTTGGACTTAAATTTCCTTCGACAATTTGCCAAAATAACAAGAAAAAATAAAAAGAAAAAATTATTCTTTACATTATAATCAATTGAAATAATTTACTAATTTACCAATTATTGTGAATTAAGATTTATGCCAGTTAAATAGCAATAATTAAAACTAATCTCAATGAGTTAAATTATGAATATTTATTTCTAATGTTTATTAATTAGGTTGAGTTGAATTATTATTTGGCATTTTTCATGTTTATAATAAATAATTAATAATAATTGTACCTAATTTCATATGAGAAGTAAATTACTTTGGCAAATGTAGAAGCATTAAAAATAGTTTGTACTTAATATTACAATAATTGAGAATTGAGCAAAATGTTACTCGTCAAATGGCCTTTTCATTATCATAATAAATAATTAAATTCCTAATCCTGAAGTTGAAATATGTTGTGTAAAACTTAATTGTGATATATTAATCATGCATTGAATTAGAAGAATAGTATTAACAAATGTTATACATTTTTAATACTGTCAGAAGTTATCCCAACTTATGCAGTTTGGTCAAATGTTGGCGGTTGGTCATGTTTTCAAACCTGGGAAACAGGATTTAAGAAGAGTCTGGGATGTGTACTTACTTTTCCAAAATGGGAATAACGTAATTCTGATTGTGAATAAGGATACTAATTCTAATAATACTTTGTTATTATACTTAACTATATTAATAATGTTAATTGAGCTAATCATATAAATATCAGTATATTTATGGCACTAGCTAATATGGCAATTCAGTATAATAAATATGGCATTATTAAGAATAATATTATACAAATAACTTGAGGGAATAATTATTAGTTATATATTTACCCAATGTTTCTTTAGTTAAGAAGATTTGGGGAATTGGTTTGGAGTTGATCCTAGGCTGTTGTTATGGACAATTCATGAGAAACAATGTTTATTTCTTTGTAAATAGTAAGTTGTATATAAATTGGAAGGTGTTATGTCTGCAATAAAGGTATTAATATTAATAATTGGTGAGAGTTTATAATCTAATTTTAGTTCACAATCACAAGCACTGTATTGGCACTCTTCACTCTGTTGTATCAGACTCGTTAATGTCGTTTAACCGGTAAAAATTATCCTTACAATCTTTAGACGGAAACTAAACAAAGAGTAGGCCTAATTGTATTTAGCGCGTATGTTTCTAGTGTTGCCATAAGTTTAGAAATACCTTTGAATTTTTAATTGCGTTGTATTTGGTAGTTGTAATTGATTATTAATGATTAGTTGTTGTTAATTAATTATGCAACAATCGGGTTGCAACAATTCCAATAATTTTGCGACTGCCCAAAAATATACCATTTAAACTCTCATGTGAACCAAAGATTATTGGTAGTGTGTTACTTTAAAATTGTGAGTAATTAATTAAAATAAATAAATTATACTGAAAAGTGATAAATTGAAACTGTGAACTAACTTTATAATAATAATAATACAAAAAAATATTTAATACTTTAATTATTGAATTAATATATGTAACCTCTATAACCTATTCAAATTTTGGATCTTGTTTGAAATTCACGAGCCACCATATTTCAATAATGAAAGTTTGCAAAATGATAGTAATTATTATATAAACAAAAAATTCAGTAGTTTAGATACGAGAATTTTATACGACAATCGTGAGAGAAATTTGTATAATTACAAAATTTTTGTAGATCCAGTTACTGGAGCGCATACCCAGCGAGTGGAAAGAGTGGAGCAAAGCAAAAAGAATGAATCGTCGCCATAATGGAACTCATAGACAAATGATCAATGGATATCTGAGTGAATTTATGTGGCGGCAGAGACACAAGAATGAAGATCTTTTCCATGTAATATTAAAAAATATCAAGAACTATCAGTATGAGACATTATCATCTTAATAGTCGATATTGACATTGTATGTTAAATAAGAATTTTTTATTTCTATTTGTGACTTTATAGGTTAAGTTTTGTTAGTTTCTCATATATACATTTATTTAAATCTGATTATTTTTCATTTCTCTTAAAAATAAAAAAATATATTCATAAACTACATAATAATTATTATTATTTAACAAAAATTGAAATATGGTGGCTCGTGAATTTCAAACAAGATCCCAAATATTTTTATATTAAAAATTATTTATCTGTTGATTGTATAAATAATAAAATTGAAAAAAAGTTTTTCTTTTATTTTCCAAAAATGAATCATAGAATGTTTACTGGAAGTGACTAATTTGACGACAAATGACTTTTCTAAATTTAGTCAAGTTACCCTTAAAGTCTCTCTGTTGGAAGTGATCAGTAGATAGCGATTGGTTTCTAGAGAATAACTAATCAAAGTATATAAAACAGTATTTTTAATCTAAAACTAAGATATTTTTGTGCGGTCACTGCATCGCAAACATGTTGTAATAATAAGTTCAGTAATATCATGCAGATGAATAAGAGATCATCGCATTACTCGGACACTCACAGTACTTGGAAAGAGGGTGCTAACTTAGGTGAATAAAAGGCTTTTAATGGTCAGATTGGTACAATTATTTACATTAATATTCATTTTCCGAGTGCTGTGAGTGTCTGAGTGTTGCAATTTCTCTCTAACAACTGAAATTTGTTGACGACTTCAATATTAACCAGGAACCATAAATCTATCAATAATTATTTTTATCTGCAATTTAATATCATCATCTAAATAACACTAATTCATGAAATTTGTTGTGTTTTCATTATATAGCAAAACTTTCCGTACTATAGATAGTATTCCCTCAGATTATATCCTCAGTGGCTCTAGAGTGAATATTGTTCATTTTCATCTACAACTAAATGCTCCATTTCAACTTATTCCTTGCCCACTTTTTTGTAGGTTATAGTTATCACATAATGTGTGTTCATATAAGGCTATCAACATATTTATCAAACTAAAATAGAATTATATTAATCTCTTAAAATCCACTTTCCGAGTACTGTGAGTGTCCGAATAATGCGATGATCTCATATTCATCTGCATGATAATACAGAATATATTTTTTCAATTTGTTTGCGATGCAGTGATCGCCAAAAAATATCTGTGTCGCAGAAATTTTTAATTGTATATGAGACCTTTTTTTGTATCAGTTTCTCTTGAAACCAATCCACATTTACTGAACATTGGAAAGTACGGACGCAGTAGAAGGGTAACTTTACTGAACATGGAAATGTTATTAATTACAAAGTTATCAATTTTCAGTGACTATTCTTGCACTGTTCATCTAAATATATATTTATTCATAATCTGCATATAGTATAAAGTTAATCTGCATAAATCAGATGAATGTGAATGATTAGTCAATATCAATCATAATGTATAACAATTCAGCATAATAAATAATAATTATATTCAATATTTCAAAAAGTTCATATTATATTGCATATTATAACTATCAATATATTAATCACACGTTCAAAAATAACCAAAGAAATAGAAATAAATCATGAATTTGAGATAATGATAGTTAATATCTACCTATTGTTATATGATATTTAATTATTGTATCAAATAATGAACAAACAGTGTTATGATTTGAATTTTTCGAGTTGGAATAACCTGCTGGAGTATAACAAACTATTTCTGGCGTATTTATTACATTATAATTTATTTTCTGGTAGTTTATCAATCCCAGATGTTCCTTCATTTATTTTGTAAATATAACAATAGTTTCAAATAAAATTGTAGTTTATCCCACACTAAAACAAACAATTAATAGAAACCAATGCTTGACTAAAACTAAGAAACTAACCTCAGTGATCGTGAATGTAGAATATTCATAGAGAATGTTATTTCTGTTCATAAGAGTGCAGTAATAAATGAGCATATAGAAGAACATCTTACTAAAAGACTGAAATTAGGAAATATGAATTGAGTATTGCATATTTCATTATTACAATTACTATGTTAAACTACAATGTTAATTTCTAAATTTCTATTCCTATTTTATCTTTCATCCTCAATCAATATTTTAGAGATTACAGTAATTCAGGAGAAACATCACTCAGTGGAAAGTACACGGTATAGAAATACTATATTTTATTGGCGGCAATAGAGCAGACTGACTTCCCTAAAGTTTAACAAGAGTTACCCAAAATTTGTAACTTTTAAATTAATGGGTAACTAATAGTCTACATACATAACACCATACACCTTGAACACAACAATCAATTGTTGTAATTCGGGCAATATCGAAACACGCAAACATATCTTACGTAAATAATATCATTTAATATATAATTATATAGAAATAGATGAAAAAGTTGAACAAATTCTATCTAGAGCTAAGAGAAAGATAAGTATATATTAATTTTTTCATTTATTCTCTATAATATCAATTAAATATTATTATTCTTTATATTTCTGCAACCTCGAATTATGATGAAAAAAATATTCAAGTATGACTAATAATTACTATGCTGAAATTTTTTTATATTGATTAAAAATAGAGTTGAATCTTATATTTCAATAAGATCCATATTAAAGAGCACTTAATGAAAAATTAAATTTTTACAGTAAATCACTTACCCAAATTTAGTAAAGTTATCCGTAAAACTCTGCTACTTCGTGTTCAGTAGATTCTGGTTGTTTTCTAGAGAAATTGTTTCACGCTTATCTCTGACTTATAAAGATTATACACATATATAGAATATGTTTTTTTGCGATCACTGCATCGCAAGCAAGTTGGAGTTATAAGTTCTGCAGCACCAGTCAGATGAATGAGAGAACATCGCAGTATTCGTACACTGCGATGTTAACATTCAATCAAACGTTTTTTTATGTTGGTTTTGAAATAAATAAATATACACTCTCCGAGTACTGGTAATGTCCGTGTATGTAAATCATTCTTGGTCAGTCATTTATTGATTATGAATTAAAACAAGAGCACAAAGTAACAAGTGAAATTTATCGGTAAGTTTCATATTAACTATGAAATATGAATTATCTTCAGTTTAATAAATCATCTAAATAACGCGCATTGATAGTATTTAATAAGAGGAATCCATTCTTCATTATGAAGCATTAACTTGCGGTAACATAAATATAATACCTTGATAATAAATATCCAATGGGATTTTAGCAAAATAATCAGTTTTCGAAAACTGGGACAATCTTTTATCATTCTACATGAATTCACAGAACTTTCTATGCCAACGTGTTTGCAATGCTGTGATTGCTCAAAAAATAATTCCTGGACGATTTAATTCACGATTATGTAAATCAACTAAATTAAGAAAACTGATTTAATGTCAAATTAGTCACTTTCCAGCAAGTATCTTCTATTGATTTTATGGAGATGAAATATTTAACTCTATTTTCAAATATAATACACATACTTTCTGAAAAATTATGATTAATTTTAGAATAATTTGATTAGTTACACAAATTTTGTAAAGTACGTATCAATGATAAAATGCCGTAAAATCTATATACTCTATGAGTCTATGTCTATGATATAATTACACCTAATTATTCTACCTACCACGCATTAACTACCTACAGTCAAGAGCCTACTTCTTCCTACCTACAGTTGAGAGTCTACTTCTACCTACCACGCATTTCTATCCTAATTATTAAATTAATAATTTCAGTTATATCTGAGAGCACGGCATAAAATTTGGATGTTTAGATTACACAAATAATCGATAGTTCGACAGTGATACAATTGAGAAAAAGATATTTTTAACAGGTGAGTAAATTAGTTGTATAATAATATGAATGAAAGTAGATTTTAATCACTCATTTTCATAAAAAGAATTATAGAAAGTGACTAATTTTACGTTAAATGACTTTAAATTTAGTAAAGTTACCCTTAAAGTCTCTGTGTGAAGTGATCAGTAGATGGCGATTGGTTTCTAGAGAATATTTAATCACATTTTCATCGTCTTTTAAAATGTAAAAGAAAAGAGATATTTTAGTGCGGTCACTGCATCGCAAACATGTTGTAATAATAAGTTCTGTAATATCATGCAGATGAATAAGAGATCATCGCATTATTCGGACACTCACAGTACTCGGAAAGAGGGTGTTAACATAGGTAAATAAAAGGCTTTTAATGGTCAGATTAGTACAATTATTTACATTAATATTCATTTTCCGAGTGCTGTGAGTGTCTGAGTGTTGCAATTTCTCTCTAACAAGTGAAATTTGTCGACCACTTCAATATTAACCAGGAATCATAAATCTATGAATAGTAATTTTATCTTCACTTTAATATCTTCATCTAAATAACACTAAGTCATTAAATTTGATGTTTTTTCATTATATAGCAAAAAAAAACTAAACAAATATAATGTCTCTTTCGCAAAAAATAATATTTACAGCATAATATTAAAAATATCAAAATAATCGATAAATAATTTTCAATATTTTATATCAATAATTAAATGACATCTTTCCATATATATTTCACCTCAATTATCATAATAGTTGTAGAATTAAATATAGGGTATACTATCTATGTTATATATAGCAAATTAATAGGATTGTATAACCCAATTGTATATACTAATATATACACATTATTCCTATAGCGTATGGATAGATATAGAATTTAGCCAATTGTATAACCAATATTTAAATTATGAAAAATGACCTAACGTACAATAAATATTACGGGACTCTATTCCTAGTGAGTGATGTTGAAATTACATCGTGCAGAGTGTGAGTGATCAGTTTGGTGATATTCTGATGTGGTTTGACTGTGTGTTTCTATATTCCCCTGATTATAATGGTTATGTTTAAAGTATGTTGGTGTTCACTAAAAACATTTCTCTAAGTATATATGTCACGTTCACCATGATATTTTCTATTCATCTTGATAAAACCAAATTTGGGGTAATTTCCATGTTTATTTTGGGGTATTGGTCTCTATAGGTTTATAACTAACTTTCACCGGCGTTACTCTGACATTCAATCAAGCCTTCGTGTTCGTAGCCTATCTGTGATTAGCTGTGTGTTTACCGTTTAGGTAGCATCTATTTTCTCATTTTTATAAAACTTCAATCAATGCCAAACTTAATTCATAATAGAATATTTATACTCTTAAATCTCTTACAAAACCAATCAGATCTGAATCACCTAACTCTTCATCGGCTTTAGGACAGTGAAGGTATTTAGCGGTCTGTCACGTTAGTGTGGCACCGGATACCTTTTTATGTGTTAGATTTAGTAGTAGGTAGCCCTGATATATACCAGTCTTCATATTTTCATACTTTACTTAAATAACTTTTAATTCGTGCAGTTAGTAAATTAATCTTTTGTCGCTTCATATGCCAGTAATTTGTTCCATTTACTATTGCCATGGAACCTCTACTTTGTTCCAGACATTATATTCACAACGTACGTACTAACTAATAATTTATGTGTTCTATGAATGATTATATCTCCCAAAAACCTCACACGCTATTACTCGTGCACTAACTTGGTAAGTTTAGTTTTTCCATATTGAAGTTATTGTAGGGTGAAATCTACATTTTTGACCTATTTGTAATTACCGATCATGAACAATAATTTATAGACTTCTTCGTCTTGTAAGGATAGTTTTGTTGACAAATATCTTCGATAAATAACTTTTGTTGATAAATAGCGTTCTTTTATTGTTTAATGTTTTCGTAATCTGAAAAACTTCATTGTTTACGAGCGTGAGTGACAATAATTTTTTTGCTTCGCAATATTAATTTTTCATAATGTAAAACTATGTATGTTTATATAGGACTTTAACGAACAGATTTCTCTTGATCAAATTATTAGAATTATTCTTCTATAATAAACATTTTCACATATTGAAACGAGTATAATCAGCAGATTTTTTAAAATTCTCAATCAGTGTAATTCGGATTATTTTATTTTAATTATTATCTATTAAATCAAATTTTTCAGTTAATATTGAAATTACAGACAAATTTCGAAAGTTTCACAGCACTTGAAAAGTGAAGAGGTTTACGGGTCACTAATTTGAATTTTTTTTAAACTTCTGATTGAAATAAGTCAATCAGACTCGTTTAAAACCCCACATCCCGATACCTGTGAGTGTCCGAATACTGTGATGATCTCTTCCTCCTGCATAATATTGCAGAACTGATTATTCGTACGATTGTGCGATTCGGTGATCGCCCAAAAATATCTTACAAAAAAGTTAGTGAAGCAACATATTTATATTACAGTTTTTCTTCAAAACAATCGGCATCTACTGAACATTTAAACACAAAGACTGTGAGGGTAACTTCACTAAATTTTGAAGAATGAAATAGTGTCAATCTCTTCTTTTATCTGTAAGCATTCTTTAATTATTCTTATGGACATGAAAGATAAAACTCTATTTTAAATTACAATACATATACATTCAGTATTATAGATATTAATAATGTTGAATATTCCAATAAGAAACACATGAATTGCATATTATCGATCGATAATATTAACATTCTTTATATTTAATATACTATATTATAAATAGTTCAAAGTGACACCAATATATCATGGGCTTAAGAATAAGTATAAACAAGATTAGGTACTACGCTTCCTCATGACAATCAATATGTTATAATTAGAAATAGTCACTACACCACACTGTATATTCTTCTTTGATTCAATTACCAGCCATATGACGATAACTGAGCTGTGACTATCATTTTATCAAGTGTCTTTATTATATGTAACTCATATTACGATGAAAGATATTTCTGATATCAAATTTAGACTAAGATTTTATTTTCTTTTCTTTATAACGCAATTAATAATATAATTATATGATAAACAACTATATCTTAATTTTTAGATAGATTATAATTTATGCAACATACCTGTAACTTATTTAAATATTTCACTATGTATTTGCATATAATTATGTTTCGTTTTGAGTACTGTTTAATCTCTTAATCTGTACGATCGATACAACAAATATCACTATAAAGTTAATACTTTGATCATAAATTACTCTTTTAAATTTATTAAAGTTACCCTTAAAGTATCCCTGTCTGTGTTCAGTAGATGGCGATTGGTTTCGAGAAAAAATAGGTAGGCTGCGCGGTCATAGATTAAGGCATCAAAAAAACTCAGAAGTGCTTTTGGGCGATCACCGCATCGCAATCTCACTGGGTTTATAAGTTCTGTCTTATCATGCAGATGAATATGATTGTCGTTGTATTCGGACACTCAAAATGTTCGGAAAGTGGGTAACCGAGTAACAGGTCAACCGTGAGCTTCTACGTGTTACATTGGTACAAAAAAAAAACAATAATCGTTTTGCCTACGTCAATCTGACTATTTCAAAACCAACTGTCCGATTACTGTGAGTGTCCAGTTAGGTACTGTGATGATCTCTTATTCATCTGAAGATTTTATAGAACTTATTATTTCAACTTATTGTGATGCAGTGACCACCGAGTAGGACTATTTACCGAATGGAATACCGAATGGAGTCCTACCCTTGATCCTACCCGCATCTATTCGGCTAAAAATAACTTCCATTCGGTCCTATTCGGTAAATAGTCCTACTGGATTGAGGGTAGGACTCCATTTGGTACATAGTCCTCAGACTTTTTACTGAATGGAAGTTATTTTTAGCTGAATTTAAAGGTGGAAATGTTAATTATTGTCAAAGTATCACTATACTCGAAGAAAATCGAGGCACACAAGCATATACTAATACAAAAATAACAATAAATAATTTCATTTAAATATATGTTGATTAAGTAATTCAATTTCTGCATATTTACTATCAATGATAAGAGATATAAATATTAAAGAAAAAACATATCATTTAATTTAAAGTTATTTAATATTTCAATATAATTAAAATTTATAATGCTTAATACATACATACTGTTAATAAAAATGAAGTTTAATCTTTGTTCTCCACAAGATTAAATGATGATTAATTACTGAAAATAGTCTACTATGATGGTATATCATTTTCAAAATTTAGTAGAGTTACCCTTAGTTAAGTTTTTCTGTTATCAGTGTTCAGTAGATGGCGACTGGTTTGAAAAGAAGCAGCTTCACTCAATGCATTGACAACAAAATATTCATTTATAAACAGAAAGTTTTTGTGCGATCACCGCATCGCAATCATGCTGCAATAATAATTTCTGCAATATCATGCAGATGAATGAGAGAATATCGCATTGTTCGGACACTGTCATGTTACCATAGGTCATTGTAGGTCAATCAGCAATTACTAAAGGTCAGATTGGTACATGACCTATACAAATGATCATTTTCCGAATGCTGTAAGAAAAAAAGTTGGCACGAAATAATTTCAGTTGCAATGGAGCATTATTTTACTAAAGAGCCATTAAAGATATTTTCTGGAGGAAGAGTATGTATATTACGATAAGCTCATGCTACATAATGAGGGAACGTCTAATTTTTTGAAAATACTCTCAGTCAGTGTTATATGGATGATTTCATTAAACTGATGATGAAATCATATTCTATAGAAATAATCATTCCTTGTTATTATTGAAATCACAGACTAATTTCACTCGTTACTTTTGTGCTGCTCTCAATCTTTATAATCAGAACTATGAATAGTCATCATAATACATGGACACTTTTACAAGCAATTTACCAATATGAATTAAAACCTTCTGATTGATCAATGTTGATCAGACCATATCTTCAAATCCCACTTTCCGAGTACTTTGAGTGTCCGAATACTGCGATGATCTTCACCAGCATACTATCACCCACTTTACTGTTCAAACGAGTTTGCGATGCAGAGATCGCTAAAAAATAACATAAACTTTAAAAGGAAAACTGTGAAAAACACAATTTGGTCTCTCTTTAACTTTTAAACCAATCTCCATCTACTGAAGACTACTCAGTAAAATCAGACTTTAAGGGTAACTTCACTAAATTCGGAAAATAATTTATGGTCAAAGTAATCACCTTTCAGCGTTCAATGTTGATTTAAACATTTGAATATGAATGATTAAACTCTGTCCTTAATTAAATGCATATCAATTCAGCTTTATAATTAATAATCTTATTAAAATAACCAAATAAGTTACCCAAATTATGGTTCTTACCTATCAATATATAATAAACGCGTTTTTCATTATTACCAGATATCATAAATACATCACTTATAATATTGAGAGGTAAAAAATAATCAAGAAGGCTAGGAAAATGATAGTTGATAACTAACATATTACAAAATTACTATGAAAGAAAATATAGTCTGATTATAAGAACTAACTTTTATAATCAGGGGAATATCGAAACACACACACAAACCAAATCAGGATATCACGGAAATGATCATTTATAATTTGCGCGATGCAATTTTTACGTAACATTCACGAAATGGATGCCTGGTATATATTTTTATTGTTAATTTATCTTCTAATCTTTTCGATATGGGATATATAAGATGCAATTTTTTAATTTCTTGGTTTGATAGAATTGGAAAAATTTCATTTTAGTTTCATTAACAAACAATTAATAACATAATACGATATACTACTATATCTTAAATCTTTCAATAACGTGTCATTTACCTGTTAATAGATATTAATTTATGTTACTTACCTGTAATTTATTATAATAATTTACTATGTGCTCGCATATGCATTTGTTCTTGATATAGTTTAATCTGTTTAATCCATAAGATCAATACATCAAAGATCTTTCGAAAGTGACTAATTTGATCATAAATTTTTTAAAGTTACCCTTAAATTCTCCTTGTCATTAGTGTTCAGTAGATGGCGATTGGTTTCCTGAGTAACATATTCGCCTTCAGCCTTTAATTATGTATGGATGTTTAAAAAATTTTGCTTTTTTTGGGCGATCACCGCATCGCAATCTCACTGGGTTTATAAGTTCTGTCTCATCATGCAGATGAATATGATTGTTGTTGTATTCGGACACTCATAGTGTTCGGAATGAGTGATTTTATAGATGGACATTGGTGTAAATGTGAGATTGGTGCATGACCTAAAAAGATTAATTACCCGAATGTCTGAGTTTTGCAATGATTAACTTATCTCTCCATGACTTCAATACAATATGACAAAATCACTGCATCGCAATAACGTTGTAATATTAAGTTCTGTAATATCATGCAGTTGAATAAGTAATCAATGCATTATTTGGACACTCACAGTACTCGGGAAGTGTGTAATCGTGTAACAGGTCAACCAGTAGCTTCTACGTCATAGATTGGTACAAAAAAAACAATAATAATCTGAATGCTGTGAGTGTACTGAAATTATGACGTTTCTATCATGAAATTAATCAGAAATTACTTATGGTTCATTATATTGAATGCACTTAAAATTCCAATACTATAGATAATAATTCTTCTGAATATATCTTTAACGGCTCTGTATAGTAAAAATGTTCTATTTCAACTAACAATTTCTTTGTCCACTCTATTTGTGCAGGTTATAGTTATCACATAATGTATTCTCATGTAAGTGTATCAACATATTCATTTTAAAAGACTTAAGATTTTTTTTGTGAATTCTAAAATTCTAAAAAATGTTATAGCAAAATAAGCAAAAGTCTTAGTGTAGAATTCAAGGTTAAATGCAAGAAAATGTGCACATAGCAACAACTTGCATTTTTCTTGTGAAATATAATAACTGAATCTAAATGATATAGTAAAATAATTTTGGATTAATCAAAAATAATAATCCATAAAGAATAAAAATTATAAACCATTTTTGCATCAATAAGTATTAAAGATAATAATTTGCATGTAGATTATAAGAAATTAAAGTATCATTTTTATATATAACATTAAATTTGAGGTAAAATATAATGTAATATTTAGTATTTTATGAAGAAAATAACAATTTTCTCTGTAGCCAATAAAAATATAATCTGAATGAAGAATATTTATAACAAGCAAAGTTTATGCTACATAATAAACAAACGTCCAATTTACTGAACACTCTCAATCAGCGTTAATGGGCGGTTTTAGTAAACTGAATATAATATCGTTATCTTCATAATTCATCATAGATAAAATTGAACTGTCTCACAAATTAAATTTGTTTCTTTTTTGCTCTTTTAAAAATAAGAAAAATAGGATAGTATTGCAAATCTCGGACATTCGGAAAGTGAACATTTGTTCAGGTCAATTACCAATTTGAACTTTAAAATATTCTGATTAACCAATGACAAACAGAACCTGTTATACCCCACTTACTGAGTACTGTAAGTGTCCGAATACTGCAATGATCTTTTATTCATCTGCATGATATTGCAGAAATTATTATTGCAGCATGTTTGCGATGCGGTGATCACACAGAAATATACTATTAGATAATGAATATATGTAGAGACCTGAGTAAAGCTGTTTCTCTGCAAACCAATCGCCATCTACTGAACACTCCATGCACAGAAACTGAATTAAGAGTAACTTTCCTAAATTAGAAACAAGTGATTAACTGACAAATTGGATGATTTCCATTAATTATTCTTCCTTTAATCTCATGGATAAAAAATTTAATACTATTTACTTTTTTCTTCAGCATAATAAAGCCCAATAATGAAGTCGAATACAATATATCAACTTTTAAAGGAAATGTTTTTCGTATATGTTTGATATCATTGATATTTGATAGGCAAGATGTGTGTAACTTAGTGATCTATTTCAATATAATTATAAATTAATAATGATTATTAATGTACTAGAAATGTACGTGAATTGTTATTCCCTAATTACAATAATAAAAGGTTACATTCAAAGTATATGGGTGTTCAGAAGACACGTTTTTGTAAATATAAAACTATTGCAAAGATACTTCATTACCAAATAATGGATCTTCTATAACTTATAGCTACGGTATGTGATCAATATCTATATAACAGAATGATAAAAAAATTAAATTACAATAAATAACAATTGCTATATTAGTGAATATTATTTATGATTATATTTGTGACTCTCTAATTCATGCGTGCATTACTTATCAGATTTTTAAATTTCTAGACCTATTTCTTGTAGTCAGGTTAACTTAGAAATTGTAACTATGACATATATGTTATATTCAATTCATATTTCATAAAATTCAGTCTTTTTGTAAGATGTTCTTCTATATGCTCATTTATTACTGCACTCTTATGAACAGAAATAACATTCTCTATGAATATTCTACATTCATGATCACAGAGGTTCGTTTCTTAGTTTTAGTCAAGCATTGGTTTCTATTAATTGTTTGTTTTAGTGTGGGAAAAAACTACAATTTTAATTGAAACTATTGTTATATTTACAAAATAAATGAAGGAACATCTGGGATTGATAAACTACCAGAAAATTAATTATAATGTTATAAATACGGCAAAAGTATTTTTTCGAAACGCAAACTATTTGAATAATTACATTTTTTACTTATTCCTTGTGACAAATTATTACAGATCATATAACGATAGATAAATATTAACTAACATTTTCTCAATTTCCTTGAAATTTTTAAATATAATTTATATATTTATAGCTATAAGATACAGCTTTTGTGGAATTTTTTTAAATATTAAATGTTATTTATTATGTTCAATTGCGTAAAATTCAGAAAAAGTAACTGAAAATTTAATACATTATCATAAATACCATTTCCAGGTTTTAGAAAAGTTACCCTCAGAAACTGTTTGTTTTTATTGCTCAGTGAATGGTGATTGGTTCCAAGAGAAACGGTTACACTCAACCTCTTTGATAAAGTAGATGAAATACCAGATATTTTTGGGCGATCACTGCATCGCATACATGTTGGTAAAATAAGTTCTGTCTTATTATCTTGCAGATGAATAAGAGATCATCGCAATATTAGGACACTCACAGTACACGGAAAGTGGATATTAAGAGAGGCACATTGATAATTCATTTTTTAGTTCGAGAAATATATGTTAATAGCTTTATATGAAAATACATTATGTGATAACTATAACTTGCAAAAAAGAAGATTATTTTGAAAACATAAATTAAACAATTTTAACTCGAGAGCCATTAATGTTATATTATTAAGGAAGATAATTTATATTACTGGAAATAATATTAATTTATTTATATATGCCATAGAATGAGAAAACATCAAATTTAATGAATACTCTCAATCAGAGTTATTTGGATGATAATATTAAATTGAACATAGAAATGATTATTTGTAGATTTCAATATTCTTAGTTTAATTACTAGTTTTTAGAGAGAAATTGCAACACTCAGACACTCACAGCACTCGGAAAATGAATATTAATGTAAATAATTGTACCAATCTGACCATTAAAAGTCTTTTATTTACCTATGTTTACAGCCTCTTTCCAAGTACTGTGAGTGTCCGAATAATGCGATGATCTCTTATTCATCTGCATGATATTACAGAACTTATTATTACAACATGTTTGCGATGCAGTGACCGCACAAAAATATCTAAAAATTAGAAGAGAAGAGGACATTGTAATGTGATCAATTCTCCAGAAACCAATCGCCATCTACTGATCACTTCAAACACAAAGGTTTTAAGGGTAACTTTACTAAACTTGAAAAGTAATTTATCATAAAATTAGTCCCTTCCGGTAAACATTCTACTTATAATTCATCTTATGAAAATGAATGAATAAATTCTAATTCCAATTTGCTTATATACCTACTCATTGAGTATGAGTAGGTATATAATCAGCATATCACTTACTGGTAATAATACAATATTTGAATAGGTTTCATAAAAAAGTTACATATATTAAATTCATAATTAAATTATAAAGTGAATTTTATTTGTATTGTTAATGAATTAGTTTACAGTTTATATTGGTTACTTTTTAGTTGTATTTATTTATTTTATATATTTACCCACAATGCTAAAAAAAACACTACTAATAATAATACCAAACTAAAAAGAGGCCTAATATAGGAAATTTATGCTTGATATAATAATGATGTAATATAATTAACTGGTCGGATAGTAGTTGGTAGGTAGGTTGAAGTAGGCTCTCGACTGTAGGTAGGTAATGCGTGGTAGGTAGAAGTAGGCTCTGGACTGTATGTAGGTTATGCGTGGTAGGTAGAAGTAAGCTCTCGACTGTATGTAGGTTATGCGTTGTAGGTAGAAGTAGGCTCTCAACTGTAGGTAGGTAATGCGTGGTGGGTAGAAGTAGGCTCTCAACTGTAGGTAGGTAATGCGTGGTGGGTAGAAGTAGGCTCTCGACTGTAGGTAGGTAATGTGTGGTAGGTAGAAGTAGGCTCTGGACTGTATGTAGGTTATGCGTGGTAGGTAGAAGTAAGCTCTCGACTGTATGTAGGTAATGCGTGGTAGGTAGAAGTAGGCTTTCGACTGTATATAGGTAGGTAATGCGTGGTAGGTGGAAGTAGGCTCTCAACTGTAGGTAGGTAATGCGTGGTGGGTAGAAGTAGGCTCTCGACTGTAGGTAGGTAATGTGTGGTAGGTAGAAGTAGACTCACGACTGTTGGTAGGTAATGCGTGGTAGGTAGAAGTAGGCTCTCAACTATAGGTAGGAAATGCGTGGTAGGTAGAAGTAGGCTTTCGACTGTAGTTAGGTAATGTGTGGTAGGTAGATGTAGGCTCTGGCCTGTAGGTTGGTAATGCGTGGTAGGTAGATGTAGGCTCTGGCCTGTAGGTTGCTAATATGTGGTAGGTAGAAGTAGACTCTCGACTGTAGGTAGGTAATGTGTGGTAGATAGAAGTAGGCTCTAGACTGTAGGTAGGTAATGCGTGGTAGGTAGAAGTAGGCTTTAGACTTTGTAGGTAGGTAGTGTGTGGTAGGTAGAAGTAGGCTCTCGACTGTAGGCTGGTAATGCGTGGTAGGTAGAAGTAGGCCCTCGACTGTAGGTAGGTAATGCGTGGTAGGTAGAAGTAGGCTCTCGACTCTGTAGGTAGGTAATGCGTGGTAGGTAGAAGTAGGCTCTCGACTTTGTAAGTAGGTAATGCGTGGTAGGTAGAAGTAGGCTCTCGACTTTGTAGGTAGGTAATGCGTGGTAGGTAGAAGTAGGCTCTCGACTGTAGGTTGGTAATGCGTGGTAGGTAGAAGTAGGCTCTCGACTGTAGGTTGGTAATGCGTGGTAGAAGTAGGCTATATACTCTGTAGGTAGGTAGTGTGTGGTAGGTAGAAGTAGGCTCTCGACTGTAGGTTGGTAATGCGTGGTAGGTAGAAGTAGGCTCTCGACTGTAGGTAGGTAATGCGTGGTAGGTAGAAGTAGGCTCTCGACTGTAGGTAGGTAATGCGTGGTAGGTAGAAGTAGGCTCTCGACTTTGTAGGTAGGTAATGCGTGGTAGGTAAAAGTAGGCTCTAGACTGTAGGTAGGTAATGCGTGGTAGGTAGAAGTAGGCTCTCGACTGTAGGTAGATAATGCGTGGTAGGTAGAAGTAGGCTCTCGACTGTAGGTAGGTAATGCGTGGTAGGTAGAAGTAGGCTCTCTACTGTAGGTAGGTAATGCGTGGTAGGTAGAAGTAGGCTCTCTACTGTAGGTAGGTAATGCGTAGTAGGTAGAAGTAGGCTCTCGACTGTAGGTAGGTAATGCCTGGTAGGTAGAAGTAGGCTCTCGACTGTAGGTAGGTAATGCGTGGTAGGTAGAAGTAGGCTCTCTACTGTAGGTAAGTAATGCGTGGTAGGTAGAAGTAGGCTCTCTACTGTAGGTAGGTAATGCGTGGTAGGTAGAAGTAGGCTCTCGACTGTAGGTAGGTAATGCGTGGTAGGTAAAAGTAGGCTCTCGACTGTAAGTAGGTAATGCTTGGTAGGTAAAAGTAGGCTTTCTACTGTAGGTAGGTAATGCGTGGTAGGTAGAAGTAGGCTCTCGACTGTAGGTAGGTAATGCGTGGTAGGTAGAAGTAGGCTCTCGACTGTAAGTAGGTAATGCTTGGTAGCCTGGTAGGTAGAAGTAGGCTCTCTACTGTAGGTAGGTAATGCGTTGTAGGTGGAAGTAGGCTCTCGACTGTAGGTAGGTAATATGTTGTAGGTGGAAGTAGGATCTCGACTGTAGGTAGGTAATGTGTTGTAGGTGGAAGTAGGCTCTCGACTGTAGGTAGGTATTGCGTGGTAGGTAGAAGTAGGCTCTCTACTGTATGTAGATAATGCGTGGTAGGTAGAAGTAGGCTCTCGACTGTAGGTAGGTAATATGTTGTAGGTGGAAGTAGGCTCTCGACTGTAGGTAGGTAATGCGTGGTAGGTAGAAGTACGCTCTCGACTGTAGGTAGGTAATGCGTAGTAGGGAGAAGTAGGCTCTCTACTGTATGTAGGTAATGCGTGGTAGATAGAAGTAGGCTCTAGACTGTAGGTTGGTAATGCGTGGTAGGTAGAAGTAGGCTTTCGACTTTGTAGGTAGGTAGTGTGTGGTAGGTAGAAGTAGGCTCTCGACTGTAGGCTGGTAATGCGTGGTAGGTAGAAGTAGGCCCTCGACTGTAGGTAGGTAATGCGTGGTAGGTAGAAGTAGGCTCTCGACTCTGTAGGTAGGTAATGTGTGGTAGGTAGAAGTAGGCTCTCGACTTTGTAAGTAGGTAATGCGTGGTAGGTAGAAGTAGGCTCTCGACTTTGTAGGTAGGTAATGCGTGGTAGGTAGAAGTAGGCTCTCGACTGTAGGTTGGTAATGCGTGGTAGGTAGAAGTAGGCTCTCGACTGTAGGTTGGTAATGCGTGGTAGAAGTAGGCTATATACTTTGTAGGTAGGTAGTGTGTGGTAGGTAGAAGTAGGCTCTCGACTGTAGGTTGGTAATGCGTGGTAGGTAGAAGTAGGCTCTCGACTGTAGGTAGGTAATGCCTGGTAGGTAGAAGTAGGCTCTCGACTGTAGGTAGGTAATGCGTGGTAGGTAGAAGTAGGCTCTCTACTGTAGGTAAGTAATGCGTGGTAGGTAGAAGTAGGCTCTCTACTGTAGGTAGGTAATGCGTGGTAGGTAGAAGTAGGCTCTCGACTGTAGGTAGGTAATGCGTGGTAGGTAAAAGTAGGCTCTCGACTGTAAGTAGGTAATGCTTGGTAGGTAAAAGTAGGCTTTCTACTGTAGGTAGGTAATGCGTGGTAGGTAGAAGTAGGCTCTCGACTGTAGGTAGGTAATGCGTGGTAGGTAGAAGTAGGCTCTCGACTGTAAGTAGGTAATGCTTGGTAGCCTGGTAGGTAGAAGTAGGCTCTCTACTGTAGGTAGGTAATGCGTTGTAGGTGGAAGTAGGCTCTCGACTGTAGGTAGGTAATATGTTGTAGGTGGAAGTAGGATCTCGACTGTAGGTAGGTAATGTGTTGTAGGTGGAAGTAGGCTCTCGACTGTAGGTAGGTATTGCGTGGTAGGTAGAAGTAGGCTCTCTACTGTATGTAGATAATGCGTGGTAGGTAGAAGTAGGCTCTCGACTGTAGGTAGGTAATGCGTGGTAGGTAAAAGTAGGCTCTCGACTGTAGGTAGGTAATGCGTGGTAGGTAGAAGTAGGCTCTCGACTTTGTAGGTAGGTAATGCGTGGTAGGTAGAAGTAGGCTCTAGACTGTAGGTAGGTAATGCTTGGTAGGTAGAAGTAGGCTCTCGACTGTAGGTTGGTAATGCGTGGTAGGTAGAAGTAGGCTCTCGACTGTAGGTAGGTAATGCGTGGTAGGTAAAAGTAGGCTCTCGACTGTAGGTAGGTAATGCGTGGTAGGTAGAAGTAGGCTCTCGACTTTGTAGGTAGGTAATGCGTGGTAGGTAGAAGTAGGCTCTAGACTGTAGGTAGGTAATGCTTGGTAGGTAGAAGTAGGCTCTCGACTGTATGTAGATAATGCGTGGTAGGTAGAAGTAGGCTCTCGACTGTAGGTAGGTAATGCGGGGTAGGTAGAAGTAGGCTCTCTACTGTAGGTAGGTAATGCGTGGTAGGTAGAAGTAGGCTCTCGACTGTAGGTAGGTAATGCGTGGTAGGTAAAAGTAGGCTCTCGACTGTAAGTAGGTAATGCTTGGTAGGTAGAAGTAGGCTCTCTACTGTAGGTAGGTAATGCGTGGTAGGTAGAAGTAGGCTCTCGACTGTAGGTAGGTAATGCCTGGTAGGTAGAAGTAGGCTCTCGACTGTAGGTAGGTAATGCGTGGTAGGTAGAAGTAGGCTCTCTACTGTAGGTAGGTAATGCGTGGTAGGTAGAAGTAGGCTCTCTACTGTAGGTAGGTAATGCGTGGTAGGTAGAAGTAGGCTCTCGACTGTAGGTAGGTATTGCGTGGTAGGTAGAAGTAGGCTCTCTACTGTATGTAGATAATGCGTGGTAGGTAGAAGTAGGCTCTCGACTGTAGGTAGGTAATGCGTGGTAGGTAGAAGTAGGCTCTCGACTGTAAGTAGGTAATGTTTGGTAGCCTGGTAGGTAGAAGTAGGCTCTCTACTGTAGGTAGGTAATGCGTTGTAGGTGGAAGTAGGCTCTCGACTGTAGGTAGGTAATATGTTGTAGGTGGAAGTAGGATCTCGACTGTAGGTAGGTAATGTGTTGTAGGTGGAAGTAGGCTCTCGACTGTAGGTAGGTATTGCGTGGTAGGTAGAAGTAGGCTCTCTACTGTATGTAGATAATGCGTGGTAGGTAGAAGTAGGCTCTCGACTGTAGGTAGGTAATATGTTGTAGGTGGAAGTAGGCTCTCGACTTTAGGTAGGTAATGCGTGGTAGGTAGAAGTACGCTCTCGACTGTAGGTAGGTAATGCGTAGTAGGGAGAAGTAGGCTCTCTACTGTATGTAGGTAATGCGTGGTAGGTAGAAGTAGGCTCTCGACTGTAGGTAGGTAATATGTTGTTGGTGGAAGTAGGCTTTCGACTGTAGGTAATTAATGCGTGATAGGTAGGAGTAGGCTCTCAACTGTAGGTAGGTAATGCGTGATAGGTAGAAGTAGGCTCTCAACTGTAGGTAGGTAATGCGTGGTAGGTAGAAGTAGGCTCTCAACTGTAGGTAGGTAGGCGCTGCGAAAGAGTACCAAAAACTGGCAACGTGACTTGTTTAGTTCAATGAGTAGAAAAGAGCGCTTAAGGGACTTCATTTGTTTTATACGTTGTGGGCGTATTGCGAATCTGGCAATGAGCACATTGCCAGATAGTAAAATAATTATTATAAAAATGAAGCTATATTGAAATACTCGAATTCTCTTAAGAAATAGAGCATGAAATCCCACTACCTAAAGATTTTTTAATATTTACACAAATTTGATGGATGAACGGCCTTCTAAATATTAATTAATTTGAAACTATCATCACAAACTAGAAAAACCGGCACAGGTTAATCCACTGACCGCTTACCAAATAAATAGTTTGAGTCATTATGAAAGGTATAAACCACTGACCAAACTTAATAATGGAGTCATATTATAACCCATTAATTCTGAACTAGATCGAAGAACCCTGAGCATGGGTATAATATCTTAACAACTGACCAACTCAAACAGCCCTGACCATATACCTATGTTAACACCCTCCTTCCGAGTACTGTGAGTGTCCGAATAATGCGATGATCTCTTATTCATCTGCATGAAATTACAGAACTTATTATTACAACATGTTTGCGATGCAGTGACCGCACAAAAATACCTTACAGTGAATATTATTTTTACGTAATACTTAAGATTTTCTTCGAACCAATCGCCATCTACTGAACCGATCGTAACTGAACAAATTTTCTTTAAGGGTAACTGTACTAAATTAGGTAAAGTGTTATATTATGGTCAAATTAATCAATTTCAGTAAACATTCATAGATTGATCTTGTGAAGCTCAAATAATTTATTGCAGATAGAATAATAAATTGAATTGAAAATAATAATTCCTACAATTCCACTATAATAATAATTACAGCATAATAGTAAGAATATCAAAATAATCGATAAATAATTTTCAATATTTTATATCAATAAATAAATAACATCTTTCCATATATATTTCACCTCAATTATCATAATAGTTGTAGAATTAAATATAGGGTATACTATCTATGTTATATATAGCAAATTAATAGGATTGTATAACCCAATTGTATATACTAATATATACACATTATTCCTATAGCGTATGGATAGATATAGAATTTAGCCAATTGTATAACCAATATTTAAAATATGAAAAATGACCTAACGTACAATAAATATTACGGGACTCTATTCCTAGTGAGTGATGTTGAAATTACATCGTGCAGAGTGTGAGTGATCAGTTTGGTGATATTCTGATGTGGTTTGACTGTGTGTTTCTATTTTCCCCTGATTATAATGGTTATGTTTAAAGTATGTTGGTCTTCACTAAAAACATTTCTCTAAGTATATATGTCACGTTCACCATGATATTTTCTATTCATCTTGATAAAACCAAATTTGGGGTAATTTCCATGTTTATTTTGGGGTATTGGTCTCTATAGGTTTATAACTAACTTTCACCGGCCTTCCTCTGACATTCAATCAAGCCTTCGTGTTCGTAGCCTATCTGTGATTAGCTGTGTGTTTACCGTTTAGGTAGCATCTATTTTATCATTTTTATAAAACTTCAATCAATGCCAAACTTAATTCATAATAGAATATTTATACTCTTAAATCTCTTACAAAACCAATCAGATCTGAATCACCTAACTCTTCATCGGTTTTAGGACAGTGAAGGTATTTAGCGGTCTGTCACGTTAGTGTGGCACCGGATACCTTTTTATTTGTTAGATTTAGTAGTAGGTAGCCCTGATATATACCAGTCTCCATATTTTCATACTTTACTAAAATAACTTTTAATTCGTGCAGTTAATAAATTAATCTTTTGTCGCTTCATATGCCAGTAATTTGTTCCATTTACTATTGCCATGGAACCTCTACTTTGTTCCAGACATTATATTCACAACGTACGTACTAACTAATAATTTATGTGTTCTATGAATGATTATATCTCCCAAAAACCTCACGCGCTATAACTCGTGCACTAACTTGGTAAGTTTAGTTTTTCCATATTGAAGTTATTGTAGGGTGAAATCTACATTTGTGACCTATTCGTAATTACCGATCATGAACAATAATTTATAGACTTCTTCGTCTTGTAAGGATAGTTTTGTTGACAAATATCTTCGATAAATAACTTTTGTTGATAAATAGCGTTCTTTTATTGTTTAATGTTTTCGTAATCTGAAAAACTTCATTGTTTACGAGCGTGAGTGACAATAATTTTTTTGCTTCGCAATATTAATTTTTCATAATGTAAAACTATGTATGTTTATATAGGACTTTAACGAACAGATTTCTCTTGATCAAATTATTAGAATTATTCTTCTATAATAAACATTATCACATATTGAAACGAGTATAATCAGCAGATTTTTTAAAATTCTCAATCAGTGTAATTCGGATTATTTTATTTTAATTATTATCTATAAAATCAAATTTTTCAGTTAATATTGAAATTACAGACAAATTTCGAAAGTTTCACAGCACTTGAAAAGTGAAGAGGTTTACGGGTCACTAATTTGAATTTTTTTAAAACTTCTGATTGAAATAAGTCAATCAGACTCGTTTAAAACCCCACATCCCGATACCTTTGAGTGTCCGAATACTGTGATGATCTCTTCCTCTTGCATAATATTGCAGAACTGATTATTCGTACGATTGTGCGATTCGGTGATCGCCCAAAAATATCTTACAAAAAAGATAGTGAAGCAACATATTTATATTACAGTTTTTCTTCAAACCAATCGGCATCTACTGAACATTTAAACACAGAGACTTTGAGGGTAACTTCACTAAATTTTGAAGAATGAATAGTGTCAAACTCTTCTTTTATCTGTAAGCATTCTTTAATTATTCTTATGGACATGAAAGATAAAACTCTATTTTAAATTACAATACATATACATTCAGTATTATAAATATTAATAATGTTGAATATTCCAATAAGAAACACATGAATTGCATATTATCGATCGATAATGTTAACATTCTTTATATTTAATATACTATATTATAAATAGATCAAAGTGACACCAATATATCATGGCCTTAAGAATAAGTATATTTAAGATTAGGTACTACGCTTCCTCATGACAATTAATATGTTATAATTAGAAATAGTCACTACAGTCTACACCACACTGTATATTCTTCTTTGATTCAATTACCAGCCATATGACGATAACTGAGCTGTGACTGTCATTTTATCAAGTGTCTTTATTATATGTAACTCATATTATGATGAGAGATATTTCTGATATCAAATTTATACTAAGATTTTATTTTATTTTCTTTATAACGCAATTAATAATATAATTATATGATAAACAACTATATCTTAATTTTTTCAGTAACTTGTCATTTAATCATTAATAGATTATAATTTATGCAACATACCTGTAACTTATTTAAATATTTCACTATGTATTTGCATATAATTATGTTTAGTTTTGAGTACTGTTTAATCTCTTAATCTGTACGATCGATAAAACAAATATCACTATAAATTTAATACTTTGATCATAAATTACTCTTTTAAATTTATTAAAGTTACCCTTAAAGTATCCCTGTCTGTGTTCAGTAGATGGCGATTGGTTTCGAGAAAAAATAGGTAGGCTGCGCGGTCATAGATTGAGGCATCAGAAAAACTCCAAAGTGCTTTTGGGCGATCACCGCATCGCAATCTCACTGGGTTTATAAGTTCTGTCTTATCATGAAGATGAATATGATTGTCGTTGTATTCGGACACTCAAAATGTTCGGAAAGTGGGTAACCGAGTAACAGGTCAACCGTGAGCTTCTACGTGTTACATTGGTACAAAAAAAACAATAATCGTTTTGCCTACGTCAATCTGACTATTTCAAAACCAACTGTCCGATTACTATGAGTGTCCAGTTAGGTACTGTGATGATCTCTTATTCATCTGAAGATTTTATAGAACTTATTATTTCAACTTATTGTGATGCAGTGACCACCGAGTAGGACTATTTACCGAATGGAATACCGAATGGAGTCCTACCCTTGATCCTACCCGCATCTATTCGGCTAAAAATAACTTCCATTCGGTCCTATTCGGTAAATAGTCCTACTGGATTGAGGGTAGGACTCCATTTGGTACATAGTCCTCAGACTTTTTACTGAATGGAAGTTATTTTTAGCTGAATTTAAAGGTGGAAATGTTAATTATTGTCAAAGTATCACTATACTCGAAGAAAATCGAGGCACACAAGCATATACTAATACAAAAATAACAATAAATAATTTCATTTAAATATATGTTGATTAAGTAATTCAATTTCTGCATATTTACTATCAATGATAAGAGATATAAATATTAAAGAAAAAACATATCATTTAATTTAAAGTTATTTAATATTTCAATATAATTAAAATTTATAATGCTTAATACATACATACTGTTAATAAAAATGAAGTTCAATCTTTGTTCTCCACAAGATTAAATGATGATTAATTACTGAAAATAGTCTACTATGATGGTATATCATTTTCAAAATTTAGTAGAGTTACCCTTAGTTAAGTTTTTCTGTTATCAGTGTTCAGTAGATGGTGACTAGTTTGAAAAGAAGCAGCTTCACTCAATGCATTGAAAAAAAAATATTCATTTATAAACAGAAAGTTTTTGTGTGATCACCGCATCGCAAACATGCTGCAATAATAATTTCGGCAATATCATGCAGATGAATGAGAGAATATCGCATTATTCGGACACTGTCATGTTACCATAGGTCATTGTAGGTCAATCAGCAATAACTAAAGGTCATAATTATTGGTACATGACCTATACAAATGGTCACTTTCCGAATGCTGTAAGAGAAAAAGTGGGCACGAAATAATTTTAGTTGCAATGGAGCATTATTTTACTAAAGAGCCATTAAAGATATTTTCTGGAGGAAGAGTATTTATATTACGATAAGCTCATGCTACATAATGAGGGAACGTCTAATTTATTGAAAATACTCTCAGTCAGTGTTATATGGATGATTTCATTAAACTGATGATAAAATCATATTCTATAGAAATAATCATTCCTTGTTATTATTGAAATCACAGACTAATTTCACTCGTTACTTTTGTGCTGCTCTCAATCTTTATAATCAGAACTATGAATAGTCATCATAATACATGGACACTTTTACAAGCAATTTACCAATATGAATTAAAAACTTCTGATTGATCAATGTTAATCAGACCATATCTTCAAATCCCACTTTCCGAGTACTATGAGTGTCCGAATACTGCGATGATCTTCACCAGCATACTATAACTCACTTTACTGTTCAAACGTGTTTGCGATGCAGAGATCGCTAAAAAATAACATAAACTTTAAAAGGAAAACTGTGAAAAACATAATTAGGTCTCTCTTTAACTTTCAAACCAATCTCCATCTACTGAAGACTACTCAGTAAAATCAGACTTTAAGGGTAACTTTACTAAATTCGGAAAATAATTTATGGCCAAGGTAATCACCTTTCAGCGTTCAATGTTGAATTGAACATTTGAATATGAATGATTAAACTCTGTCCTTAATTAAATGCATATCAATTCAGCTTTATAATTAATAATCTTATCAAAATAACCAAATAAGTTACCCAAATTATGGTTCTTACCTATCAATATATAATAAACGCGTTTTTCATTATTACCAGATATCATAAATACATCACTTATAATATTGAGAGGTAAAAAATAATCAAGAAGGCTAGGAAAATGATAGTTGATAACTAACATATTCAAAATTACGTGTTAGATGTTTCAATTCAGAATATACTATTACAAAATTAATATGAAAGAAAATATAGTCTGATTATAAGAACTAACTTTTATAATCAGGGGAATATCGAAACACACACACAAACCAAATCAGGATATCACGGAAATGATCATTTATAATTTGCGCGATGCAATTTTTACGTAACATTCAAGAAATGGATGCCTGGTATATATTTTTATTGTTAATTTATCTTCTAATCATTTCGATATGGGATATATAAGATGCAATTTTTTAATTTCTTGGTTTGATAGAATTGGAAAAATTTCATTTTAGTTTCATTAACAAACAATTAATAACATAATACAATATACTACTATATCTTAAATCTTTCAATAACGTGTCATTTACCTGTTAATAGATATTAATTTATGTTACTTACCTGTAATTTATTATAATAATTTACTATGTGCTCGCATATGCATTTGTTCTTGATATAGTTTAATCTGTTTAATCCATAAGATCAATACATCAAAGATCTTTCGAAAGTGACTAATTTGATCGTAAATTTTTTAAAGTTACCCTTAAAGTCTTCTTGTCATTAGTGTTCAGTAGATGGCGATTGGTTTCCTGAGTAACATATTCGCCTTCAGCCTGTAATTATGCCTGGATGTTTAAAAAATTTTGCTTTTTTTGGGCGATCACCGCATCGCAATCTCACTGGGTTTATAAGTTCTGTCTCATCATGCAGATGAATATGATTGTTGTTGTATTCGGACACTCATAGTGTTCGGAATGAGTGATTTTATAGATGGACATTGGTGTAAATGTGAGATTGGTGCATGACCTAAAAAGATTAATTACCCGAATGTCTGAGTTTTGCAATGATTAACTTATCTCTCCATGACTTCAATACAATATGACAAAATCACTGCATCGCAATAACGTTGTAATATTAAGTTCTGTAATATCATGCAGTTGAATAAGTAATCAATGCATTATTTGGACACTCACAGTACTCGGGAAGTGGGTAATCGTGTAACAGGTCAACCAGTAGCTTCTACGTCTTAGATTGGTACAAAAAAAAACAATAATAATCTGAATGCTGTGAGTGTACTGAAATTATGACGTTTTTATCATGAAATTAATCAGAAATTACTTATGGTTCATTATATTGAATGCACTTAAAATTCCAATACTATAGATAATAATTCTTCTGAATATATCTTTAACGGCTCTGTATAGTAAAAATGTTCTATTTCAACTAACAATTTCTTTGTCCACTCTATTTGTGCAGGTTATAGTTATCACATAATGTATTCTCATGTAAGTGTATCAACATATTCATTTTAAAAGACTTAAGATTTTTTTTGTGAATTCTAAAATTCTAAAAAATGTTATAGCAAAATAAGCAAAAGTCTTAGTGTAGAATTCAAGGTTAAATGCAAGAAAATGTGCACATAGCAACGACTTGCATTTTTCTTGTGAAATATAAATACTGAATCTAAATGATATAGTAAAATAATTTTGGATTAATCAAAAATAATAATCCATAAAGAATAAAAATTATAAACCATTTTTGCATCAATAAGTATTAAAGATAATAATTTGCATGTAGATTATAAGAAATTAAAGTATCATTTTTATATATAACATTAAATTTGAGGTAAAATATAATGTAATATTTAGTATTTTATGAAGAAAATAACAATTTTCTCTGTAGCCAATAAAAATATAATCTGAATGAAGAATATTTATAACAAGCAAAGTTTATGCTACATAATGAACAAACGTCCAATTTACTGAACACTCTCAATCAGCGTTAATGGGCGGTTTTAGTAAACTGAATATAATATCGTTATATTCATAATTCATCATAGATAAAATTGAACTGTCTCACAAATTAAATTTGTTACTTTTTTGCTCTTTTAAAAATAAGAAAAATAGGATAGTATTGCAATACTCGGACATTCGGAAAGTGAACATTTGTTCAGGTCATTTACCAATTTGAACTTTAAAATATTCTGATTGACCAATGAAAAACAGAACCTGTTATACCCCACTTACTGAGTACTGTGAGTGTCCGAATACTGCAATGATCTTTTATTCATCTGCATGATATTGCAGAAATTATTATTGCAGCATGTTTGCGATGCAGTGATCACACAGAAATATACTATTAGATAATGAATATATGTAGAGACCTGAGTAAAGCTGTTTCTCTGCAAACCAATCGCCATCTACTGGACAGTGGACACTCCATGCACAGAAACTAAATTAAGAGTAACTTTCCTAAATTAGAAACAAGTGATTAACTGATAAATTGGATAATTTCCAGTAATCATTCTTCCTTTAATCTCATGGAGATAAAAAATTTAATACTATTTCCTTTTTTCTTCAGCATAATAAAGCCCAATAATGAAGTCGAATACAATATATCAACTTTTAAAGGAAATGTTTTTCGTATATGTTTGATATCATTGATATTTGATAGGCAAGATGTGTGTAACTTAGTGATCTATTTCAATATAATTATAAATTAATAATGATTATTAATATACTAGAAATGTACGTGAATTGTTATTCCCTAATTACAATAATAAAAGGTTACATTCAAAGTATATGGGTGTTCACAAGACACGTTTTTGTAAATATAAAACTATTGCAAAGATACTTCATTACCAAATAATGAATCTTCTATAACTTATAGCTACGGTATGTGATCAATATCTATATAACAGAATGATAAGAAAAATTAAATTAGAATAAATAACAATTGCTATATTAGTGAATATTATTTATGATTATATTTGTGACTCTCTAATTCATGCGTGCATTACTTATCAGATTTTTAAATTTCTAGTGCTAGTTCTTGTAGTCAGGTTAACTTAGAAATTGTAACTATGACATATGTGTTATATTCAATTCATATTTCATAAAATTCAGTCTTTTTGTAAGATGTTCTTCTATATGCTCATTTATTACTGCACTCTTATGAACAGAAATAACATTCTCTATGAATATTCTACATTCATGATCACTGAGGTTAGTTTCTTAGTTTTAGTCAAGCATTGGTTTCTATTAATTGTTTGTTTTAGTGTGGGATAAACTACAATTTTATTTTAAATTATTGTTATATTTACAAAATAAATGAAGGAACATCTGGGATTGATAAACTACCAGAAAATTAATTATAATGTTATAAATACGCCAAAAGTATTTTTTCGAAACGCAAACTATTTGAATAATTACATTTTTTACTTATTCCTTGTGACAAATTATTACAGATCATATAACGATAGATAAATATTAACTAACATTTTCTCAATTTCCTTGAAATTTTTAAATATAATTTATATATTTATAGCTATAAGATACAGCATTTGTGGAATTTTTTTGAATATTAAATGTTATTTACTATGTTCAATTGCGTAAAATTCAGAAAAAGTAACTGAAAATTTAATACATTATCATAAATACCATTTCCAGGTTTTAGAAAAGTTACCCTCAGAAACTGTTTGTTTTTATTGCTCAGTGAATGGTGATTGGTTCCAAGAGAAACGGTTACACTCAACCTCTTTGATAAAATAGATGAAATACCAGATATTTTTGGGCGATCACTGCATCGCATACATGTTGGTAAAATAAGTTCTGTCTTATTATCTTGCAGATAAATAAGTTCTGTCTTATTATCTTGCAGATGAATAAGAGATCATCGCAATATTAGGACACTCACAGTACACGGAAAGTGGATATTAAGAGAGGCACATTGACATAGTCAAAATAATTCATTTTTTAGTTCGAGAAATATATGTTTATAGCTTTATATGAAAATACATTATGTGATAACTATAACTTGCAAAAAAGAAGATTATTTTGAAAACATAAATTAAACAATTTTAACTCGAGAGCCATTTAGGTATATTATTAAGGAAGATAATTTATATTACGGGAAATAATATTAATTTATTTATATATGCCATAGAATGAGAAAACATCAAATTTAATGAATACTCTCAATCAATGTTTTTTGGATGATAATATTAAATTGAACATAAAATGATTATTTTTAGATTTCAATATTCTTAGTTTAATTACTAGTTTTTAGAGAGAAATTGCAACACTCAGACACTCACAGCACTCGGAAAAGGAATATTAATGTAAATAATTGTACCAATCTGACCATTAAAAGCCTTTTATTTACCTATGTTAACACCCTCTTTCCGAGTACTGTGAGTGTCCGAATAATGCGATGATCTCTTATTCATCTGCATGATGTTACAGAACTTATTATTACAACATGTTTGCGATGCAGTGACCGCACAAAAAAAACCTTACAGTGAATATTATTTTTACGTAATACTTGAGATTATTAGAAATTTTCTTCGAATAATTCCTACAATTCCACTATAATAATAATTACAGCATAATAGTAAGAATATCAAAATAATCGATAAATAATTTTCAATATTTTATATCAATAATTAAATAACATCTTTCCATATATATTTCACCTCAATTATCATAATAGTTGTAGAATTAAATATAGGGTATACTATCTATGTTATATATAGCAAATTAATAGGATTGTATAACCCAATTGTATATACTAATATATACACATTATTCCTATAGCGTATGGATAGATATAGAATTTAGCCAATTGTATAACCAATATTTAAAATATGAAAAATGACCTAACGTACAATAAATATTACGGGACTCTATTCCTAGTGAGTGATGTTGAAATTACATCGTGCAGAGTGTGAGTGATCAGTTTGGTGATATTCTGATGTGGTTCGACTGTGTGTTTCTATATTCCCCTGATTATAATGGTTATGTTTAAAGTATGTTGGTGTTCACTAAAAACATTTCTCTAAGTATATATGTCACGTTCACCATGATATTTTCTATTCATCTTGATAAAACCAAATTTGGGGCAATTTCCATGTTTATTTTGGGGTATTGGTCTCTATAGGTTTATAACTAACTTTCACCGGCGTTCCTCTGACATTCAATCAAGTCTTCGTGTTCGTAGCCTATCTGTGATTAGCTGTGTGTTTACCGTTTAGGTAGCATCTATTTTCTCATTTTTATAAAACTTCAATCAATGCCAAACTTAATTCATAATAGCATATTTATACTCTTAAATCTCTTACAAAACCAATCAGATCTGAATCACCTAACTCTTTATCGGTTTTAGGACAGTGAAGGTATTTAGCGGTCTGTCACGTTAGTGTGGCACCGGATACCTTTTTATTTGTTAGATTTAGTAGTAGGTAGCCCTGATATATACCAGTCTTCATATTTTCATACTTTACTAAAATAACTTTTAATTCGTGCAGTTAATAAATTAATCTTTTGTCGCTTCATATGCCAGTAATTTGTTCCATTTACTATTGCCATGGAACCTCTACTTTGTTCCAGACATCATATTCACAACGTACGTACTAACTAATAATTTATGTGTTCTATGAATGATTATATCTCCCAAAAACCTCACACGCTATTACTCGTGCACTAACTTGGTAAGTTTAGTTTTTCCATATTGAAGTTATTGTAGGGTAAAATCTACATTTTTGACCTATTCATAATTACCGATCATGAACAATAATTTATAGACTTCTTCGTCTTGTAAGGATAGTTTTGTTGACAAATATCTTCGATAAATAACTTTTGTTGATAAATAGCGTTCTTTGATTGTTTAATGTTTTCGTAATCTGAAAAACTTCATTGTTTACGAGCGTGAGTGACAATAATTTTTTTGCTTCGCAATATTAATTTTTCATAATGTAAAACTATGTATGTTTATATAGGACTTTAACGAACAGATTTCTCTTGATCAAATTATTAGAATTATTCTTCTATAATAAACATTATCACATATTGAAACGAGTATAATCAGCAGATTTTTAAAATTCTCAATCAGTGTAATTCGGATTATTTTATTTTAATTATTATCTATAAAATCAAATTTTTCAGTTAATATTGAAATTACAGACAAATTTCGAAAGTTTCACAGCACTTGGAAAGTGAAGAGGTTTACGGGTCACTAATTTGAATTTTCTTAAAACTTCTGATTGAAATAAGTCAATCAGACTCGTTTAAAACCCCATATCCCGATACCTGTGAGTGTCCGAATACTGTGATGATCTCTTCCTCCTGCATAATATTGCAGAACTGATTATTCGTACGATTGTGCGATTCGGTGATCGCCCAAAAATATCTTACAAAAAAGTTAGTCGAAGCAACATATTTGTTTTACAGTTTTTCTTCAAACCAATCGGCATCTACTGAACATTTAAACACAGAGACTTTGAGGGTAACTTCACTAAATTTTGAAGGATGAAATAGTGTCAATCTCTTCTTTTATCTGTAAGCATTCTTTAATTATTCTTATGGACATGAAAGATAAAACACTTTTTAAATTACAATACATATACATTCAGTATTATAAATATTAATAATGTTGAATATTCCAATAAGAAACACATGAATTGCATATTATCGATCGATAATATTAACATTCTTTATATTTAATATACTATATTATAAATAGTTCAGAGTGACACCAATATATCATGGCCTTAATAATAAGTATATTTAAGATTAGGTACTACGCTTCCTCATGACAATTAATATGTTATAATTAGAAATAGTCACTACACCACACTGTATATTCTTCTTTGATTCAATTACCAGCCATATGACGATAACTGAGCTGTGACTATCATTTTATCAAGTGTCTTTATTATAAGTAACTCATATTATGGTGAGAGATATTTCTGATATCAAATTTATACTAAGATTTTATTTTATTTTCTTTATAACGCAATTAATAATATAATTATATGATAAACAACTATATCTTAATTTTTTCAGTAACTTGTCATTTAATTATTAATAGATTATAATTTATGCAACATACCTGTAACTTATTTAAATATTTCACTATGTATTTGCATATAATTATGTTTAGTTTTGAGTACTGTTTAATCTCTTAATCTGTACGATCGATACAACAAATATCACTATAAAGTTAATACTTTGATCATAAATTACTCTTTTAAATTTATTAAAGTTACCCTTAAAGTATCCCTGTCTGTATTCAGTAGATGGCGATTGGTTTCGAGAAAAAATAGGTAGGCTCCGCGGTCATAGATTGAGGCATCAGCAAAACTCCAAAGTGCTTTTGGGCGATCACCGCATAGCAATCTCACTGGGTTTATAAGTTCTTTCTTATCATGCAGATGAATATGATTGTCGTTGTATTCGGACACTCAAAATGTTCGGAAAGTGGGTAACCGAGTAACAGGTCAACCGTGAGCTTCTACGTGTTACATTGGTACAAAAAAAACAATAATCGTTTTGCCTACGTCAATCTGACTATTTCAAAACCAACTGTCCGATTACTGTGAGTGTCCAGTTAGGTACTGTGATGATCTCTTATTGATCTGAAGATTTTATAGAACTTATTATTTCAACTTATTGTGATGCAGTGACCACCGAGTAGGACTATTTACCGAATGGAATACCGAATGGAGTCCTACCCTTGATCCTATGCCCGCATCTATTCGGCTAAAAATAACTTCCATTCGGTCCTATTCGGTAAATAGTCCTACTGGATTGAGGGTAGGACTCCATTCGGTAGCATTCAGTTCCATTCGGTACATAGTCCTCAGACTTTTTACTGAATGGAAGTTATTTTTAGCTGAATTAAAAGGTGGAAATGTTAATTATTGTCAAAGTATCACTATACTCGAAGAAAATTGAGGCACACAAGCATATACTAATACAAAAATAACAATAAATAATTTCATTTAAATATATGTTGATTAAGTAATTTCAATTTCTGCATATTTACTATCAATGATAAGAGATATAAATATTAAAGAAAAACCTATCATTTAATTTAAACTTATTTAATATTTCAATATAATTAAAATTTATAATGCTTAATACATACATACTGTTAATAAAAATGAAGTTCAATCTTTGTTCTCCACAAGATTAAATGATGATTAATTACTGAAAATAGTCTACTATTATGGTATATCATTTTCAAAATTTAGTAGAGTTACCCTTAGTTAAGTTTTTCTGTTATCAGTGTTCAGTAGATGGCGACTGGTTTGAAAAGAAGCAGCTTCACTCAATGTATTTCAGAAAAATATCTATTTATAAACAGAAAGTTTTTGTGCGATCACCGCATCGTAAACATGCTGCAATAATAATTTCTGCAATAGCATGCGGATGAATGAAAGAATATCACAATATGCGGACACTGCCATGTTACCATAGGTCATGGCAGGTCAATCAGCAATTACTAAAGGTCAGATTGGTACATGACCTATACAAATGGTCACTTTCCGAATGCTGTAAGAGAAAAAGTGGGCACGAAATAATTTCAGTTGCAATGGAGCATTATTTTACTAAAGAGCCATTAAAGATATTTTCTGGAGGAAGAGTATTTATATTACGATAAGCTCATGCTACATAATGAGGGAACGTCTAATTTATTGAAAATACTCTCAGTCAGTGTTATATGGATGATTTCATTAAACTGATGATGAAATCATATTCTATAGAAATAATCATTCCTTGTTATTATTGAAATCACAGACTAATTTCACTCGTTACTTTTGTGCTGCTCTCAATCTTTATAATCAGAACTATGAATAGTCATCATAATTCATGGAAACTTTTACAAGCAATGTACCAATATGAATTAAAAACTTCTGATTGATCAATGTTAATCAGACCATATCTTCATATCCCACTTTCCGAGTACTGTGAGTGTCTGAATAATGCGATGATCTTCACCAGCATACTATAACTCACTTTACTGTTCAAACGTGTTTGCGATGCAGAGATCGCTAAAAAATAACATGAACTTTAAAAGGAAAACTGTGAAAAACACAATTTGGTCTCTCTTTAACTTTCAAACCAATCTCCATCTACTGAACACTACTCAGTAAAATCAGACTTTAAGGGTAACTTCACTAAATTCTGAAAATAATTTATGGTCAAGGTAATCACCTTTCACCGTTCAATGTTGAATTGAACATTTAAATATGAATGATTAAACTCTGTCCTTAATTAAATGCATATCAATTCAGCTTTATAATTAATAATCTTATTAAAATAACCAATTAAGTTACCCAAATTATGGTTCTTACCTATCAATATATAATAAACGCGTTTTTCATTATTACCAGATATCATAAATACATCACTTATAATATTGAGAGGTAAAAAATAATCAAGAAGGCTAGGAAAATGATAGTTGATAACTAACATATTCAAAATTACGTGTTAAATGTTTCAATTCAGAATATACTATTACAAAATTACTATGAAAGAAAATATAGTCTGATTATAAGAACTAACTTTTATAATCAGGGGAATATCGAAACACACACACAAACCAAATCAGGATATCACGGAAATGATCATTTATAATTTGCGCGATGCAATTTTTACGTAACATTCAAGAAATGGATGCCTGGTATATATTTTTATTGTTAATTTATCTTCTAATCTTTTCGATATGGGATATATAAGATGCAATTCTTTAATTTCTTGGTTTGATAGAATTGGAAAAATTTCATTTTAGTTTCATTAACAAACAATTAATAACATAATACAATATACTACTATATCTTAAATCTTTCAATAACGTGTCATTTACCTATTAATAGATATTAATTTATGTAACTTACCTGTAATTTATTATAATAATTCACTATGTGCTCGCGTATGCATTTGTTCTTAATACAGTTTAATCTCTTTAATCCATAAGATCAAGACATCGAAGATCTTTCGAAAGTGATTAATTTGATCATAATTTTTTTAAAGTTATCCTTAAAGTCTCCCTGTCATTAGTGTTCAGTAGATGGCGATTGGTTTCCTGAGTAACAAATCGCCTTCAGCCTCAGGATATAGTTTATTGAAGAAGTTTTATATTATTTTTGGGCGATCACCGCATCGCAATCTCACTGGGTTTATAAGTTCTGTCTCATCATGCAGATGGATATGATTGTTGTTGTATTCGGACACTCACAGTGTTCGGAATGAGTGATTTTAAAGATGGACATTGGTGTAAATGTGAGATTGGTGCATGACCTAAAAGAAATTAATTACCCGAATGTCTGAGTTTTGCAATGATTAACTTATCTCTCCATGACTTCAATACAATATGACAAAATCACTGCATCGCAATAACGTTGTAATATTAAGTTCTGTAATATCATGCAGTTGAATAAGTAATCAATGCATTATTTGGACACTCACAGTACTCGGGAAGTGGGTAATCGTGTAACAGGTCAACCAGTAGCTTCTATGTCTTAGATTGGTACAAAAAAAAAACAATAATAATCTGAATGCTGTGAGTGTACTGAAATTATGACGTTTCTATTATGAAATTAATCAGAAATTACTTATGGTTCATTATATTGAATACACTTAAAATTCCAATACTATAGATAATATTTCTTCTAAATATATCTTTAACGACTCTCTATAGCAAAAATGTTCTATTTCAACTAACAATTTCTTTGTCCACTCTATTTGTGCAGGTTATAGTTATCACATAATGTATTCTCATGTAAGTGTACCAACATATTCATTTTCACAAAATAAAAAGGTGTTTTTTTTTTATCTAAATTTCTAAAAATGTTATAGCAAATAACATATAAGCAAACGAACCTATTGCAGGCAGAGTAGTGAAAAAGCTGACTCAGCAAAAGTCTTAGTGTAGAATTCAAGGTTAAAAGCAAGAAAATATGCACATAGCAACAACTTGCATTTGTTTGTGAAATAGAATAACTGAATCTAATTAATATAAAATAGTTTAGAATAATCTAAAACTAATAATCGAATACAAATCGTTAACCTTTTTTGCATCAATAATTATAAAAGATTATAATCTGCATGTAGATCATAAGAATGAATTTCATTATTTTTATATAACATTATATCTGAGGTAAAATATGATGTAATATTTAGTTCAGTTTAAAAAAATAACATATTTTCTCTGTAGCCAATAAAAATATACTCTGAATGAAAAATATTTATAATAAGCGAAGTTTATGCTGCATAATGAAGAAACGTCCAATTTGCTGAATACTCTCAATCAGCGTTAATGGGCGGTTTTAGTAAACTGAATATAATATCGTTATCTTCATAATTCATCATAAATAAAATTGAACTGTCTCTCAAATTAAATTTGTTACTTTAGTGCTCTTTTAAAAATAAGAAAAATATGAATAATAGGATAATATTGCAATAATCAGACACTCAAAGCATTCGGAAAGTGAACATTTGTATATGACTCATTTACCAATTTGACTTACAATATATTCCGACTGCAAAATGACAAACAGAACATGCTATAAAGATCAAGTTCCTCGGTGGTGGTAGAAAGGGGAAAAGAGGATAGAAAAAAAGAGGGAAAGGAAAGAGGTGGTTAGTATCACCGGTAAGAAAAAGGAAGAAAATTTAAAATTTAGTAAGAGAGTAAAAGGCGGAAAAACTCCGCGCAACATTTAAATTGTGCACAGTTAAGTTAAGGTAGAGATTCAGGTTTAAAAAGTTATTTATTGTCAAATTACATAGTTACTTATCAGTAAGTATCTTGACCTCATAGAGATGGAAAATTAAACTCTAATTTACATAAAAATATACATATATTCTGCTTATTAAATTTTGAGTAACTTAAATAATTCAACATAATAATTAAATACAATGCGGATATTTTTATTATTACCTATGATAACTGAAACACACGTATTTGATATATATCCCATTCATCATTTGATGGTATAGAGGTTATAGATGCATAAAAAATAGGAACTTATTAGAAATCCTTCAAAGGAACTAAGAAAAGAACTAACAGGTAATAACTTTTTTGTTCATGCAAGTCTTGCACTAAATTAGCATGAATAAGATTCTTTTCAACAATGCGATAATGCAAAAAATTTGAAACAAGTTAACAAATTTCATGACACTGGTATGAAGTTACTGGTTAAGAAACATTGCATCACTACCATTAGCCAATGCATTTAAAACACAACCATTTGTATGTAGGCAATTAAAGAATATAATAACACCTACTCAGTCCAGAGCCTACTTCTACTTACTACATATTACCAACCTACAGTCCTTAGCCTACTTCTACCTACTACATATTACATACCTACAGTCGAGAGCCTACTTCTACCTACTACATATTACATGCCTACAGTCGAGAGCCTACTTCTACCTACTACATATTCCCAACCTACAGTCCAGAGCCTACTTCTACCTACTACATATTACGGTTATTACCAACCAACAGTCGAGAGCCTACTTCTACCTACTACATATTCCCAACCTACAATTGAGAGCCTACTTCTACCTACTACATATTACCAACCTACAGTCTTTAGCCTACTTCTACCTACTACATATTACCAACCTACAGTCTTTAGCCTACTTCTACCTACTACATATTACCAACCTACAATCGAGAGCCTACTTCTACCTACTACATATTACCAACCTACAATCGAGAGCCTACTTCTACCTACTACATATTACCAACCTACAGTCCTTAGCCTACTTCAACCTACTACATATTACTAACCTACAGTCCTTCTACCTAATACATATTACCAACCTACAGTCTTTAGCCTACTTCTACCTACTACATATTACCAACCTACAGTCTTTAGCCTACTTCTACCTACTACATATTACCAACCTGCAGTCTTTAGCCTACTTCTACCTAATACATATTACCAACCTACAGTCTTTAGCCTACTTCTACCTACTACATATTGTTATGAACTATAATTTCAATAAGAATAGCTATACCTATATATTTAAATAACTCTTGAAATAACATTGTTTCTTTCTCAAAAGTATCGAATGATGTTAATTGCTTACATCCTCTCTTTTAACTCTTACCCTAAAAATCCGTTAAAATACCACCGTAAGACATTCTTATTGTATCCGTAGGATTATTATTGAATATAAGGCCTAGGTATATAATGAGCTGTTTGTAGTCCAATTCGATAATAGGCCTAAAACTGATACTTTCCTGTATAGTTTGGTCCTCTGTTAGATTGGCTCTAGACTTTGTGGAGTTAACAACCACGCTCTACATTTTACCCTCTTTTCGATTATCCGCAATAAGTCCATATTTGCCAAACTGTGTATTTTTATATTTGTGCCTATAATAAAATTGAACCGGTCATTACCCGCTTTCATTTCCTGTGTAATTGATAGACATTAATTAGATCAGTTACTGAATTATGGAAATAAAGAATAAACAATTAGTTCTGAAGGGATAAATTCACATATATTCCCATTAAAATTTGAAAGTCTAATGTCAATTCTCAAACCCAAGAAGTGATCATAACATTTGGTGGCAGGCGCTGAGGATACGTATTAACTTAGAAATGATATTTTGTGATTAATACATTATACATTTCGGGTGCCCACGCTTCAACCGATTGTACTCTGGCCGACTGTACCACGCTACCAATATGAATGACGCAGTGAGGAAATGTGTAACCTAACACAACCCGGTGTGACTGAATCACTGTAAGAATGATATTGTGAATCAATGATACTTGGGAGAAGTTCTACAGTTTCACAGTGGTTTCATCTTCACTTTCTTCACTCTGAATCAATTTAACTTTGTAGTGATATTTTGTTCTTATAAATATACTTCGAGTGTCTACGTACCCTGCGGATAGTACCCTGTTTCCCCGCGACCACCTTACCAACACCCGGAGTGAATTGTTTCCCCATGTGATTGATAATTGTATGGAATGAATTCTACAGTTATGAAGTGGGAATTGACTTCTACATTTTCTTCACTGTAATTTGACTATTCAGTCATTGCATGTGCTATCAACAGAAAGTGTTTCGATATTCGACGTCAGAGACAACAGACTCTTTGTTTTCTCCAAGCGCGTTTTTTCAAATGTGTGATTCCCTCGCATCTTGTGACGTCATGACAACACTCTGTTGTTCACCAGCGCGTCATTTTTCGAAAATTGTGACGTCAATAACAACAGTCTTCGTTTTCTACCTCATCGTTAGTGATTGAATGCACTGAAATCTCCTGGACGAAAATGTGACAATTCTTCGAAATTGTGTTTCGTGAACTCAACTTCACATTTCTGGAAATTCAATTTCACGGCTCTTCAACATCAGTTTATTGAAATCAGTTTCTCGATTTCATTTTTCATCTCAACGTTCATTTACCATCACTCCTTTACTTCATTGCTAAGTAGTCGGACATTCATCTATATTTTCCCCATCTATGGTTTCCCAATATATGGTGTTCCCATTTACGCATTGGAGAGTTCTGCGTTTCCCACTCTGCTTCGAGGTTTTTCCTCAGTCTACACCCGAACTTCATGCGAGATGTCCCAAATCAGGCTTCATCCTATTGGAAGGCAGACATCTGGCGTCTGTGTTGGTTCTACCAAAGGCTTCTTAGAGTGCTGTGTTCCCTCTCATCATGTGGTTGCTGGCCCTGTTCAAAACTGTGTGGTTCACAGTTTAGAGTACCAACACCTGAAGAACCACAAGAACCATTGGTACGGTTGCCTAATAAAGTGAAGTGAACTTCGAAAAAAAAAAATAGAAAAAGTATGAAAATCATTAAGATTAAAGAACAATTTAAATAGGAATTTTATATTAGATTACCTTAGATGCGCATCATAGATAATTATTTCAATTGAGTAGGACATGGCCATTAGTTGAAGTTTTCTTTCTAATTCGATTTTTTCGATATCTTTAATAGATTACGCGAAATCTAATTACTGATACCGTTATTTCGAAATTGATTGAAATACATATTAACTAACATTTTTAGGAATATGATTATTTTATCTTAAATATCTTATTAACAATAGAATAATTTTGAGAATTCTTTATAAATAATTTTGGTATAGTACTCACATTTAATGTATTGTCATCTGTACGTTATTTTGATTTTTTTATGTGACTATTTATTTCATATCCATTATTTTATCATGTATTTTATCCTTATTAATTTATTTTCATGTGGTTAATTTAGGAATTTTTATTTGGTAAACATTGACTGATTTTATGTTCTGCATTTTCTAATATCGTATGAAAGTTTATATTTGGGCAAATGATGAATAATCGAACTTAAGAATTAAAAGGGCTTGTAATTAAATTATCGTTACATATATCGGTTCCAAATTTACCTAAAGTGTAAAGACCGTATGATAACTCTGCGTTAAATTGTAAATAATTAAAATAATTATTGATCGCTTCTTGTTATACCATAGAGGATGTAATTATCCTTGGGAATTATCCAATGGTTTTCCTAAGAGTTGACAAGTTAATGCTAATGATCATAAAGTCTTAGGTAGGGAAATAACGCATGTGACTTACTGTAAAATGATTTACCAGTCACGTTAATTTTGCCACGCCCTGTTATACCGCGATAATTTGCCCAATAAAATAAACAACTCATACTAAAGTAGAATTTGAACATATGGAAAATTGATGGAAAATTTCAGGTTCCGAAACTATTTAACTGTATAACATATGTCATGTTTAAATCATAAAATATTATAAAATTTTCAGTTCAAACTGTATGGAAAGAGTTTCTCACAAAATTTGAATGGCACAAAATCGAATAATTAAAATCATAAAACTAATTAAATTATTAGTTGTGAGTTTTCACCTCGCCTACAGATTTGAATCAATTGAAATTATTAATGTATTGTAATAAATAGGATGAAATTTAATTGATTACGAAATTTTCATAGTTTCTCAATACGATATTTGCTTGATCAATATTCTCTAATAATATTATAAGTAAATAGAAATATTTTTATGTAACAATAGTTTAGGAAAAAGAAAATGTATAAAAAAAGTGTAAAATTATGGCACTCAATATTATGTTAATATTTGTATTCCGTAAAAGGGTCCATTGAATATTTAATGTTGACTAGAGAATATTTAATATTATTAGCAACAGGTTGTTGAATTTACCGTTATTTGTAACGTTGTGAAAGAAAATATATTGGTTGTTAGGAGAAAAATTTGTGGTAAAAATCCATTGTTATATTTTTTAGTATGATAATGTTGCTTAATAATAACCATTTGCAAACATGTGATACCACACTTATTGCATCCGGTATTGCCATTGAATTATATTTAATGTTGATAAATACTGGTATGGACTTATGAGAATTTAAAAATGAAATTGAAATTACATAGAATATTCTGTTGATATGGATTTTAGTTCAGCATATACCCGAAATATTCCCGTTTAATAATTTTATGAAAGCCCCAGTTAATATTTTGATGAGCCTTAAATACGGTTGGTATGAATTGCATTTCCAGCACTAGACAGTTAGACTCGATAATTTGTAATTATTTAAAGAGGAGTCATGTCGTATGTCGGATCTATTTTTACCGCAACTAATAATAATAATGATAATTGAAATAAGTACACTATCCGAATACTGCGGAAGTGTCGGCAAGCTGTAGATTCCATTTGAAGTTTGCTAGTTGTTCTCGGGAACGGTCCTTTCAATGTGGGTGATTATACGATAATTAATCTACGTTAGGAATGGGAATATTTATGTCCCCCAAACATGGTTTGCTTTTGTATATTTATAAATAATGCCGAAGTGATATATCGCAATAATGGTACACTATCGAGCAAATGGAACATATTGCACATACCTGAATACCGAGCCATCTTATTACTTAACATTTAAAATGAGGGCATTTTACATTTTTCATCGGGTGAGGGGAATATGTTATGAACTATAATTTCAATAAGAATAGCTATACCTATATATTTCAATAACTCTTGAAATAACATTGTTTCTTTCTCAAAAGTATCGAATGATGTTAATTGCTTACATCCTCTCTTTTAACTCTTACCCTAAAAATCCGTTAAAATACCACCGTAAGACATTCTTATTGTATCCGTAGGATTATTATTGAATATAAGGCCTAGGTATATAATGAGCTGTTTGTAGTCCAATTCGATAATAGGCCTAAAACTGATACTTTCCTGTATAGTTTGGTCCTCTGTTAGATTGGCTCTAGACTTTGTGGAGTTAACAACCACGCTCTACATTTTACCCTCTTTTCGATTATCCGCAATAAGTCCATATTTGCCAAACTGTGTATTTTTATATTTGTGCCTATAATAAAATTGAACCGGTCATTACCCGCTTTCATTTCCTGTGTAATTGATAGACATTAATTAGATCAGTTACTGAATTATGGAAATAAAGAATAAACAATTAGTTCTGAAGGGATAAATTCACATATATTCCCATTAAAATTTGAAAGTCTAATGTCAATTCTCAAACCCAAGAAGTGATCATAACAATATTACCAACCTACAGTCCTTAGCCTACTTCTACCTAATACATATTACCAACCTACAGTCCTCAGCCTACTTCTACCTACTACATATGACCAACCTACAGTCCTTAGCCTACTTCTACCTACTACATATGACCAATCTACAGTCCTTAGCCTACTTCTACCTACTACATATGACCAACCTACAGTCCTTAGCCTACTTCTACCTACTACATATGATCAATCTACAGTCCTTAGCCTACTTCTACCTACTACATATGACCAACCTACAGTCCTTAGCCTACTCCTACCTACTACATATTACCAACCTACAGTCGAGTTTCATAATAGTTTCACATTATACTTCAATTATGGATTAATAGATGTAACTATTTCGATTCAAGGACAATAACCCCCCGTGCAAAGAAAAACCCCGCGGTCAAAAACCTCCCTTGCAAATTACCCATCGGACGAAACCCCCCCAAGTAAAAAAACCCGGTGCAAAAAATCCCTCGGTCTATATATGTAAATAGCCTAATTAATTTTTATTATTTTATTTAACATTATTCAATGTGAACCAATAATTATTACATTTTCTTCGTAAATATGACAATTTTTTAGCAAAATAAGGTATATCTATTTCCTAATAAAAAGGAAAAGTATACATTTTGTCACTATCAAACCTAGCCGGGGGAGGGGGAAGGGGCAAGTTTCCCCCTCCCAACCAGACCGCTAACCTAACCTTAGGTGTACTATATCTCTTCATATTTATAAAATATAGTAATTTTATTAATAAGAGATTAATGAAAATTAATAAAAATGATTTAGGAGGATATTGTCCGGGGGTATTTTGCACGGGGGGGGGGGGGTGGGGGGGGGGTTATTGTCCTGTCACCAACTTTTTTATGTAACGTATTCAATTAAAATAATAATATTATTCATTATTATGCTGATCATGTAATAATAAATCATGGAATGTTTACCAGAAATGCCTAATTTACCTTTAATTTAATTTCCTAAATTTAGTAAGGTTACCCCTCACTAGGTTTGAAGTGATCAGTAGATGGCGATTGGTTTCTAGAAAATAACTAATCCCCAGCTAACCAAAAGCTGTTTATCCCACGTCTTAAGACGTCTGATACCTCTCGCTATAGAGGGATTTAAGACGTGGGGCGGGGGACATCAGACGTCATGCAGACGTCTAACCCTCATCATTTGTACAGGGGTCCCTCTCTGCAAGACGTCTGATCCCACGTCTTGTCCAGAGGGGGACATCCACCTGTCCCACGTCTTACCCCCACTCCGTTTTCAAGACGTGGAACAGAGTGTGGATGTCCCTCGCTATAGAGGGATTCAAGACGTGGGACAGAGTGCGGATGTCCTTCGCTATAGAGGGAAATAAGACGTGGGACAGAGTGGGAATATCCCCCTCTGCAAGACGTGGGACAGAGTGTGGATGTCCCCCTCTGCAAGACGTGGGACAGAGTGCGGATGTCCCCCTCTGCAAGACGTGAGACAGAGTGTGGATGTCCCCCTCTGCAAGGGGGACATATCTCTCTTTTGGCTCAAACTACTTCGGTTAATTGGGGTATATAAATAAATATGTATAAGAAATAAAAAAGATCATACCAATCATTATTTCAATTTCTTACCATATTGCATATAGTGTATATGTACATTTGGCTGTATATCATTATTTTAATATTACATATTGTTATATACAAATTAAATGGGAAGAATTGGAGAAAGAATTGTAGTGGTCATCTCGGGAATCGAACTCAGGACTCTAGTGTGATGTACTATTGAAGCCTGCGTCGCTACCACTCAGCCATCCTGGACATAGTAGAAGTAGTATTGAAATAATGTTTATGCAAATTTGTTTGATGTTAATAAGTTCCCGAATCAATCCTTATTAATATATTCTTCAGATGAACAAAAAGTAACATAAATTCTTAACTGAAAAGATATCTTATATGGAGCAATCTCGTATCCACAATACAAACGATATGTTCCGAATTAATATAATATTATTGTTTAATACTAACTTATATAAAGTTCACATAATATCACAACTCCTTCCTTTAAAGAAAGAAATCTAAATTTCCTTTGTAATCTTTCCAGTATTTGGAATCGTTTTATTTTATCAGTTTCAGTCCTCAATATTCCCAAGTACAGGTTTTATATATTTACGATTCCTCCAATATAATTTACCACTTGCTAATTTGATCAGATAATCTCTATATCTTCCCTTTCCAACTATCTCTCCGATATTCTCCCATTTTTTGTTGATGGGATTTTGTAACCAAACTTTATCATTAATATTCAGTTGTCGTAATGGTTTAGCTGTTTTGTTATAATTTTCCTCTATTTTCCTTTGGATTTCACTCATTTTCCCATTGTAGATTTTCTCTTATGTGGACCATTTTCTGTCAAAGCTTTTATGGTGAGCAGGTACATTTGATCGGAGTGGTTGTCCGTATACAATCTGTGCTGGGGATAAATTTCCATATCTTGGTGTATTCCGGTACTCTAATAAAGACATAAGGAATTCTTCTGATTCGATGTTTCCATTCATGGTTGTCTTGGTGATCAAATTTTTCATAGCTTTTACGGCTGCTTCTGCATGACCATTTGATTGAGCATAATAAGGTGTAGAAGTGACGTGGTTAATTCCAAACTTTTTAAGGAATTGTTGAAATTCTCTTGATATGAATTGCCTTCCACAATCAGTCTTGATGGTTACTGGGACTCCGAGATCAGTGAAACATTTTCTGCATCCTTGTATTAATTTTCTGGTTGTCGTATCTCCTCTGCCAAATGTCATAATCACGGGCCATCCTGATAATCTGTCCACGTAGACCAAGAATTGTTTTCCTTCACATGAAAAATAATCCATTGAAACTTCTTGAAATATTCTTGAAGGAAGAGTTTCCTGTATTATTGGTTCCTTACCTTGAGAAGGCATGTTTTCTTGACATTTTCTACAGCAATTGACTACAGATGATATATCAAAATTGATATTCCGCCAGTACACAGTTTGACGTGCTCTCCTCTTGGTTTTTTCAATACCTTGATGAGATGAATGTAATTTGATGAGTACTTCCTTTCTTGCTTCTTTAGGAACAATGATTCTTGATCCGAATAGTAGTACATCATCTTCCAGTGATATATCGTTCCTAATCTTCCAATAACTTTTTATTGGGTGAGGAACTTTTGAAATGTCATTTGGAAATCCTTTTGTTGTTATCTCCTTCAGAGTAGTGTATTCTTCGTCCTTTTTTGCGATAGATTTAATATTTTCAATTATTGGGTCTCTCCTTGAGTTATTTTCATTTTCAAAATTAAACATGTTATTACATCTCTCAATGACATTTATCTTTAAAGAGTCTTCTTCCTCTTTAGGAATTGTGACTGGAGCTCGAGAGAGTGCATCGGGAATATTGTGACGTTTTCCTTGAATCCATTCAGTAGTAAAGTTGAACAAACATAACTTTTCCTTTAATCTTTGAAGTCTTGAATTGTTCAAATCGTCTATTCCTTTCTTATCCAATATTGATATTAGTGGTCGGTGATCAGTCTTTAGAATAAAATGGTTCAATCCAATTAGTTGAATCCTACATTTCTGCATCGCCCATGCGACTGCCAGTAGTTCAAGTTCCACGATTGCATAACGGCGTTCAGTTTCTGTAATAAATCGTGATCCACACTGAATGGGATGCCAATTTTCACCATGTTGTTGAAGTAATATGTATCTAAGTCCATTTAATTTTGATGCATCTGTTTGCAAACATGTTGGTTTCTCTGGATCAAAATTCTTCAGTATCGGTGATCTACATAATTCCTTTTTGATGTCGTTGAATGCTGAAGTGTGTTGTGGTAACCATTGGAATACATTTTTCTTAGATAATAAACTCCTTATTGGCTCCATCTTTTGACTAAGTTGTGATGAGAACTGTCCCAGTTGGTTAGCCAGTCCCATAAACGATCTCAGGTCGGTTAAATTTGTAGGGATTGGAAATTCTGATATCGCTTCCATCTTCTGGGGATCTGCTGCAATACCTTCTTCATTCACAATATATCCAACGTATTTTACTTCAGCTTCGGCAAAATGAAATTTCTTTTTATTTAGAGTTATTTTGTGCTTTCTGCATCGGTCGAGGAAGTCTGTCACATTTTGCAAATGAGTATCAAAATCTTCATCGTAAATGATGGTGTCATCGACGACCTTTTCTATATTTTTCAATCCTTTGATTGCGTCATCGCCTCTTCGACTGTATTCATCGCCAGTCGATGTTAGTCCCATTGGAGCTCGAAGATATTTGTACCTACCATAAGGGGTTATGAAGGTTGTCAACTCCTGTGATGATTCTTCAAGAGGTATCTGCCAATATCCATGAGTGGCATCAAAAGTAGAGAAATATTTTGATCCAGTCTTGATGTTGCTGATAGCTTGTCTAGGATTGTTCATAGGATAGACAGGTCTCTTGACGTATTGATTTAATTTCTTCAAGTCGATGCAGATTCTAACTCCTCCTTTTGGTTTCGGTACTGTGACCATGGGATGACACCAGCTTGAAGGTTGATCTTCTAAGTGCTCGATTATTCCATTTTCCACCATGCTGTCTAATGTACTTTTGACTTCGTTCCTCCATGCATATGGGATTTGTCGGGTGGTATTCAATGAATAAGGAGTTATATCTTCTGACAAATGTATCTTCATAGGTGGTCCATCCATCGTTTTCAAATTAGTTTCGTCTGCAAAGACGTCAGAATATTTATCAAGCATTTCTTCTTTAAGTTTCTTGATCTCTTCATTTTTTGGAGTTATTCTGGCAACTTTGATTTTTATTTGTTCAGGAAATTGATTAGATATGATACCGAGATTTTGACATGCAATCCATGACAAAATTAGTTCATTTTGATTTTCGCATATCACAATTTCTTCTTCAGTTTCCTTTTCATTTAATTTCACTTTGGCTTTTATTTTTCCGTAGTTCTTAATGGTTGTACCGTTTGCAGCAGTTAATTTTTCACCTTCCATTGGAATAATATCTTTTCTCTTGATTTTTAGTTTAGTTAATATGTCAGTTCCACTTATAGATATTTCAGCTCCTGTATCAGGTACAGCTGTCATCTTGCAATTTCTTGTTTTATGTGAACTACATATGACTTGAATTCTTGGAGTTTTTCTGTCTCTTGACGATTTTACATCTGCAATTTGTAGTGCTTTGATATTTTTAGTTTCGTTATTTTTGAAGTACTTATAATCGTCTTTTTCGACTGTTTTCTTCTTAGTTCTGCAAACTGTTTCCCAATGTCCAGTTTTCTTACAACTGTTACATGTACTCTTCATTGCAGGGCAAATTTTTCCGGTAGGATGTCTGTCTTTTCCACAACGATAACATTTTTGTCGTTGTGTTTCATTATCCATTCGGTATGACTCGTTTCTTCTTTTATTGTAGTTTGATATCTTGTCGACTTGAATTGTTGTAGAGAAAGCTTCTGAGTCCTTTTCGGCGGCTTCTTGACTTCTACACATTTCAATCGTATCTTTTAGATTTGGAAACGGTGTCATTGCTAGTAGCTTTTGACGAATGCCTTGGTTTCTTAAACCAGACATGATCTTCGTATTTAAACGTTGTTCTATACAGTTCTTGCACAAGTCTGCTTCATCAGCTAGTTTCTTGATGCAAACGTAAAATTGGTCGAATGTTTCTCCAACTTGTTGTTTTTGCTCTTCGAATGCGACACGGTCAAGAGCAACATTTCGTTTCTGCCTCAAATAAGATTGAATTTCATCCAATATTTCATCAATGCTCATAGTGCTATCATCTTGGATATCTAATCCACATTTTAACAGAGTTCTCATTTCTTCTGAGAGACATGATCTGAATTGAGCTTTTTGTATCTCAATTGGAAATTGATGTAATTTTTGTAACATTACATAATCGTTCCATGATGAACGCCATCCAAGAAATTTACTGTGAGAAGTATCGATGTCCAATGTACTCGGTCGAGATGCTTGTATCTTTGTAGATGATGCTTGAGAGTTTTGAGAAGTATTTGCTTCTCCTCTTTGACTTTGTATCAATGACATTAACGCCTGAATAGTTTCTTCTTGTTGTCTACGTTCTTCTTGACGAGCCAATTCTTGTTGTCTACGTTCTTCTTGACGAGTTAGTTCTTGCTGTTTCATAAAATCTTCCAGCCATCCTGGAGTTTGTGAATTTTTCTTAGAAGTCATCATTCAGTGATTAAGTTTCCACATATTTTCTTATTTTCTTGTAACTTTATTTTCACTTTTCTTCTTTTGTCTACAGCGCCATGTTTGATGTTAATAAGTTCCCGAATCAATCCTTATTAATATATTCTTCAGATGAACAAAAAGTAACATAAATTCTTAACTGAAAAGATATCTTATATGGAGCAATCTCGTATCCACAATACAAACGATATGTTCCGAATTAATATAATATTATTGTTTAATACTAACTTATATAAAGTTCACATAATATCACAAAATTGATAACTTGCGTGCTTCTTAAAATTATTTTAAATAAATATAATTTAATATTCTACATTTTGGTATATTTTATTTTTTAATGTAAATGATAAGAATGTGTATAAAGTTATTCATTAATATTCGTATTGATAATGTTAATTAATGTTATTAACTACCTAATTACCTATAACTGTTAATTAATATTACCTATAGTTACCTTCTGGTGGTATCACTACCTTATACCTATCTAGTATACTTACTAGAGTTTATTTATAACTACCTAGTAACCTACAAGTGATAACCACCAATCTGTACCTACTGGTGGTTATCACTACTTACCTATTACGTAGTATTTATCAGTACCTACTTAGTTACCTACATTACTGTTTGTCAATACCTACCTAATTACCTACTGGTGTTTATCAATGTCTACCTAGTTGCCTACATCTGCTTATCAATACCTAATTAGTTACCTTCTTGTGTTTAACATTGCCTACCTAGTGGCCTACAACTGTATATAAATACCAATCTAGGTCCTAGTTACCTACTAGTATTCATCAATACCTACCTAGTTACCTACAACTGTTTGTCAATGCCTACCTAGTTATCTACTAGTGTTTATCAATGCTTATCTAGTTACCTATAACTGTTTGACAATACCTACCTAGATACCTACCATTATTATACCTACTAGGTAGTGTTCATCAATCCGTACCTACTTACCTACTACCTAGTATTATTCATCAATGCCTACCTAGATAGTAGATACCTACATCTGTTTATGAATACCTACCTAGTTATGATACGTAAATAAAGCTTGAGATAGATATACCTTTTTGGTATAATTTTTTCAAGCGTAAAACAGACGGGTGACAGAGAGGGACATCCCGCGTGGGACAGACGTGGGACATAGAGGGATATCCCGCGTGGGACAGAGAGGGACATCCCAGGTGGGGCAGACGTGGGACAGAGAGGGACATCTCGCGTGGGACAGAGAGGGACATCCCACGTGGGACAGACGTGGGACAGAGAGGGACATCCCGCGTACTTTTCCCCACGTAAAACAGACGAGGGACAGAGAGGGACATCCCGCGTGGGACAGAGAGGGACATCCCGCGTGGGACAGAGAGGGACATCCCGCGTGGGACAGAGAGGGACATCCCACGTGGGACAGACGTGGGACAGAGAGGGATATCCCGCGTGGGACAGAGAGGGACATCATACGTGGGACAGAGAGGGACATCCCGCGTGGGACAGAGAGGGATATCCCACGTGGGACAGACTTGGGACTGAGAGGAACATCCCGCGTGGGACAGAGAGGGACATCCTGCGTGGGACAGAGAGGGACATCCCACGTGGGACAGACGTGGGACAGAGAGGGAAATCCCGCGTGGCACAGAGAGGGACATCCCGCGTGGGAAAGACGTGGGATGTGAGTGGGATTTAAGACGTGGGACAGACGAGGGACATCCCGCTTGTGTAAGACGTGGGACGTGAGTGGGATTTCAGACGTTGGAAAGACGTGGGATTTCAGACGTCTGCAGACGTCTGAAAATATCCCCCGTCCCTCTCTGTCCCTCGCTAGCGCGGGATGTCCCCCTCTGTCCCACGCGGGACAGAGAGGATATGGTTAGCTGGGTCACTTGAATAGGTTCTAAGTGATTTTCATTTATATTTTTGTGCGGTCACTGCATCGCAAACATGTTGTAATAATAAGTTCTCTCTATAAAAAATAGGTTTAAAATTAGATGGACATTCGTTAAGCCACTTCTGTTCAAAATGAGACATAAAAATGTTTGTGAATGTCTCATTTTGAACAGAAGTGGCTTAACGAATGTCCATCTAGTTTTAAACTGATTTTTTTATAGAAGGTACATTGACGAAACTTTTTTATTATTTTAATAAGTTCTGTAAAATCATATAAGGCAATCAACATATTTCTCATAATGAAATTATATTATTTTAACAACGTCAATCTTGAGTCCTAAAATCCACTTTCCGACTATTGTGATGGTCTCTCATTTATCTGTGTGATGATTAGACAGAACTTATTCCTCAAACATGTCCAAAAATATCTCTAAAGATAGAAATTCAATTATCAGCCTCAGACATTAGTGTAACTGTTTCTCTTGAAACTATCTACATTTACTGAACAATTATAACAGAGACTCTAGCAGGGTAATATTAATAAACATGGAAATGTTATTTATTGTCAAAGAATATAATTTTCAATGACTCCAATCTTGAATTGTTAATATAGAAAATAATAATTCATAAATTCTTAATCTGCATATATACCATATAGTATAAAGCTTATCTGCAAATATCATATGAATATGAATAATTAATCAATATTTTTAAACAGAATATATAAGAATCAGCATAATAAATAATAATAATAATTAATTTCATATTCAAAAAGTTTCTCAAATGTTACATATTATAAATGTCAAAATTTAGAATATATATTTGAAATTGATCTAGCAAATTAAAATTAATAAAGAAACTGAGAACTTGATAGTTAATATCTGTCTATTGTCATAGGATCTGTAATTATTGTATCAAAGAATAAATAGATAGTGTAACGATATGAATATTTTGAGTTGGGATAACCTACAGGTATATAACAAACTATTTTTGTGCAGTAAATGTTCAGTAAACATACCTTCAGTCGGGAGCCTACTTCTACCTACCACGCATTACCTACCTACAGTCAAGAGCCTACTTCTACCTACCACGCATTACCTACCTACAGTCAAGAGCCTACTTCTACCTATCACGCATTACCTACCTACAGTTCAGAGTCTACTTCTACCTACCACGCATTACCTACCTACAGTCAATAGCCTACTTCTACCTGGTGTAGGTCATAAGTAAGTAGGTTCTTAAACTATACTTGATCCAATATAACTATAGTTTCGAAGAAAATTGCAGTTTGATACACACTAAAAACAAACATTTAAAAAAGCAAAGCAATGCTTGGCTAAAACTAAGAAACAACCATTGTGATCATTAGTTTGGAATATTCGATAAATTCCTAAATTACTACAAAATGCAATATTATAGGAATGGGGGCATCATTTACACCCATTCCTATGTAATTTTTTATTGAATATGTAGAAAAGACACAGAAATATTTAAATGATCTCTCCTAATCTATACTAGTAACTAATAATTTCCTTAATGTGTTTATTTATTTATTTGGTGTCCGTTTTTACACTACGGGTTTTAAACATGAAGAATGTAACTATGATACGCACGGGAATATGTGACTTGATATTTAAATTACTCTCTTTCTATTCAGTTTTTAAATGTATTTTATCTATAAAATAAATTAGACTATGCAGAAAATTTAATTTTAAATGAATTCATAGAAAGTAACCTAATTACGGGTAATAAATTGGTATTGATAATTACCCGTTATTTTAACGGGCAAGTACACTAGTCTATAATAATAATTTCCTTAATGTGTTTATTTATTTGGTGTCCGCTTTTACACGACGGGTATTAAACATGAAGAGTGTAACTATGATACGCACGGGAATATATTATTCACTCTCTTCGTAAGAAAAATCGTTATTAAATATTTTTGGGCGGTCACTGCATCGCTATAAGATTTAAATATAATGTTCTGTAAAATCATTCAAATGAATGAGAGAACAAATAAATGGTAAAGATCCATTAAAGATTTATTATCACGGAGGAATATTTATATTACATGAAGTTAATGATATATGATGAAGAAACATTGAATAAATTGGATACTCGAAACCAGAATTTAATTGATTATAATTATAATAAACTATATTAGTTTTTTGTTTTATTGATTATTTTATAAATTTATTGCAATATTAAGACGCTCGAAACACTGCATAATATCGGAGAGCTTATTTAATCTAAGTGTTTATAGTTGCGATGCAGTGATCGCCAAAAAATATATCAATAATAACAAAGAAGCCATTAATTGTAACTGCTCTTCTTGTTTCAAACCAATCGCTAAATACTGAACACCTAACACACTTTTGATAATCTTTAAGGGTAACTATAGTAAATTATTAGGATAGGTGTTAATTGATATCAGATTTTGTTTACTATTATAGTATCGGTATAGTATGGTACTGGTGTATCTATTGATAGAACTTATAGGTAGGTAGTTAATTGGTATTTATTTTAAATGAACGTTTTATCATTCTATTAATTAGATATTGACCACCTACCGTATACCTATAAGTTATTGGTTTATATCCTTGCATGAAATGTACAATTATTAAAATGTTTCAGGTTAAAACACCCATTTACTTTAAACAGATTTTTTAATTATTGTAATACGAGGAATATCGAAACAAACAGACTTATATTTAATATAATTTTTGATTTTTTTAGAATAGTTGAATAAGTTAACAAATTCTGCATATTAATCAATAATCATCATTGATAAAAATATCTCAAATATTCATGAAAAACGTGCCTTTAAATAATTGATATTTTGTATCCGACTTCGTCTAACTTATTCAATTATTTTAATACTATTTATTTAATATGCTAAATGTACATGTATTGCAATTGAAATAGAGTTGAATCTCTCATCTCTAAGAGATTAAATAAAGAAGAAATACTGGAATTTGTCTAATTTGACAGTAAACAACTAATTCAAATTTAGTATAGTTACCTCTAACAAAGTTTCTGTGTTCACAGTGTTCAGTAGATGGCGTTTGGTTTGCAGAGAAACAGTTTAACTCATCCACGAGAGTTCCAAATAAATTTTTTCTAAATATATTTTTGTGCGATCACCGCATCGCAAACATGCTGCAATAATAATTTCTGCAATATCATGCAGATGAATGAGAGAATATCGCATTATTCGGACACTGCCATGTTACCATAGGTCATTGTAGGTCAATCAGCAATTACTAAAGGTCAGATTGGTACCTGACCTATACAAATGGTCACTTTCCGAATGCTGTAAAAGAAAAAGTGGGCACGAAATAATTTCAGTTGCAATGGAGCATTATTTTACTAAAGAGCCATTAAAGATATTTTCTGGAGGAAGAGTATTTATATTACGATAAGCTCATGCTACATAATGAGGGAACGTCTAATTTTTTGAAAATACTCTCAGTCAGTGTTATATGGATGATTTCATTAAACTGATGATGAAATCATATTCTATAGAAATAATCATTCCTTGTTATTATTGAAATCACAGACTAATTTCACTCGTTACTTTTGTGCTGCTCTCAATCTTTATAATCAGAACTATGAATAGTCATCATAATACATGGACACTAATATGAATTAAAACCTTCTGATTGATCAATGTTGATCAGACCATATCTTCAAATCCCACTTTCCGAGTACTTTGAGTGTCCGAATACTGCGATGATCTTCACCAGCATACTATCACCCACTTTACTGTTCAAACGTGTTTGCGATGCAGAGATCGCTAAAAAATAACATAAACTTTAAAAGGAAAACTGTGAAAAACACAATTTGGTCTCTCTTTAACTTTTAAACCAATCTCCATCTACTGAACACTACTCAGTAAAATCAGACTTTAAGGGTAACTTCACTAAATTCGGAAAATAATTTAAGGTCAAAGTAATCACCTTTCAGCGTTCAATGTTAAATTGAACATTTAAATATGAATGATTAAACTCTGTCCTTAATTAAATGCATATCAATTCAGCTTTATAATTAATAATCTTATTAAAATAACCAATTAAGTTACCCAAATTATGGTTCTTACCTATCAATATATAATAAACGCGTTTTTCATTATTACCAGATATCATAAATACATCACTTATAATATTGAGAGGTAAAAAATAATCAAGAAGGCTAGGAAAATGATAGTTGATAACTAACATATTCAAAATTACGTGTTAAATGTTTCAATTCAGAATATACTATTACAAAATTAATATGAAAGAAAATATAGTCTGATTATAAGAACTAACTTTTATAATCAGGGGAATATCGAAACACACACACAAACCAAATCAGGATATCACGGAAATGATCATTTATAATTTGCGCGATGCAATTTTTACGTAACATTCAAGAAATGGATGCCTGGTATATATTTTTATTGTTAATTTATCTTCTAATCTTTTCGAGATGGGATATATAAGATGCAATTCTTTAATTTCTTGGTTTGATAGAATTGGAAAAATTTCATTTTAGTTTCATTAACAAACAATTAATAACATAATACAATATACTACTATATCTTAAATCTTTCAATAACGTGTCATTTACCTATTAATAGATATTAATTTATGTAAGTTACCTGTAATTTATTATAATAATTCACTATGTGCTCGCGTATGCATTTGTTCTTGATACAGTTTAATCTGTTTAATCCATAAGATCAATACATCGAAGATCTTTCGAAAGTGATTAATTTGATCATAATTTTTTTAAGGTTACCCTTAAAGTCTTCCTGTCATATAGTGTTCAATAGATGGCGATTGGTTTCCTGAGTAACAAATCGCCTTCAGCCTTAGGATATAGTTTATTGAAGAAGTTTTATTTTATTTTTGGGCGATCACCGCATCGCAATCTCACTGGGTTTATAAGTTCTGTCTTATCATGCAGATGAATATGATTGTTGTTGTATTTGGACACTCACAGTGTTCGGAATGAGTGATTTTAAAGATGGACATTGGTGTAAATGTGAGATTGGTGCATGACCTAAAAAAAATTAATTACCCGAATGTCTGAGTTTTGCAATGATTAACTTATCTCTCCATGACTTCAATACAATATGACAAAATCACTGCATCGCAATAACGTTGTAATATAAAGTTCTGTAATATCATGCAGTTGAATATGTACTGAATGCATTATTTGGACACTCACAGTACTCGGGAAGTGGGTAATCGTGTAACAGGTCAACCAGTAGCTTCTATGTCTTAGATTGGTACAAAAAAAAACAATAATAATCTGAATGCTGTGAGTGTACTGAAATTATGACGTTTCTATTATGAAATTAATCAGAAATTACTTATGGTTCATTATATTGAATACACTTAAAATTCCTAAACTATAGATAATAATTCTTCTGAATATATCTTTAACGGCTCTGTATAGTAAAAATGTTCTATTTCAACTAACAATTTCTTTGTCCACTCTATTTGTGCAGGTTATAGTTATCACATAATGTATTCTCATGTAAGTGTATCAACATATTCATTTTCACAAAATAAAAAGGTGTTTTTTTAATCTAAATTTCTAAAAATGTTATAGCAAATAACATATAAGCAAACGAACCTATTGCAGGCAGAGTAGTGAAAAAAAGCTGACTCAGCAAAAGTCTTAGTGTAGAATTCAAGGTTAAAAGCAAGAAAATGTGCACATAGCAACAACTTGCATTTGTTTGTGAAATATAATAACTGAATCTAATTAATATAAAATAGTTTAGAATAATCTAAAACTAATAATCGAATACAAATCGTTAACCTTTTTTGCATCAATAATTATAAAAGATTATAATCTGCATGTAGATCATAAGAATGAATTTCATTATTTTTATATAACATTATATCTGAGGTAAAATATGATGTAATATTTAGTTTAGTTTAAAAAAATAACATATTTTCTCTGTAGACAATAAAAATATACTCTGAATGAAAAATATTTATAATAAGCGAAGTTTATGCTACATAATGAAGAAACGTCCAATTTGCTGAATACTCTCAATCAGCGTTAATGGGCGGTTTTAGTAAACTGAATATAATATCGTTATCTTCATAATTCATCATAAATAAAATTGAACTGTCTCTCAAATTAAATTTGTTACTTTTGTGCTCTTTTAAAAATAAGAAAAATATGAATAATAGGATAATATTGCAATAATCAGACACTCAAAGCATTCGGAAAGTGAACATTTGTATATGACTCATTTACCAATTTGACTTACAATATATTCCGACTGCAAAATGACAAACAGAACATGCTATAAATATCAAGTTCCTCGGTGGTGGTAGAAAAGGGAAAAGAGGATAGAAAAAAAGAGGGAAAGGAAAGAGGTGGTTAGTATCACCGGGAAGAAGAAGGAAGAAAATTTAAGATTTAGTAAGAGAGTAAAAGGCGGAAAAACTCCGCGCAACATTTAAATTGTGCACAGTTAAGTTAAGGTAGAGATTCAGGTTTAAAAAGTTATTTATTGTCAAATTACATAGTTACTTATCAGTAAGTATCTTGACCTCATAGAGATGGAAAATTAAACTCTAATTTACATAAAAATAAACATATATTCTGCTTATTAATTTTTGAGTAACTTGAATAATTCAACATAATAATTAAATACAATGCGGATATTTTTATTATTACCTATGATAACTAACACACACGTATTTGATATATATCCCATTCATCATTTCATGGTATAGAGGTTATAGATGCATAAAAAATAGGAACTTATTAGAAATCCTTCAAAGGAACTAAGAAAAGAACTAACAGGTAATTACTTTTTTGTTCATGCAAGTCTTGCACTAAATTAGCATGAATAAGATTCTTTTCAACAATGCGATAATGCAAAAAATTTGAAACAAGTTTACAAATTTCATGACACTGGTATGAAGTTACTGGTTTAGAAACATTGCATCACTACCATTAACCAATGCATTTAAAACACAACCATTTGTAGGTAGGCAATTAAAGAATATAATAACACCTACTCAGTCCAGAGCCTACTTCTACCTACTACATATTACCAACCTACAGTCTTTAGCCTACTTCTACCTACTACATATTACATACCTACAGTCGAGAGCCTACTTCTACCTACTACATATTACATGCCTACAGTCGAGAGCCTACTTCTACCTACTACATATTCTTAACCTACAGTCCAGAGCCTACTTCTACCTACTACATATTACGGTTATTACCAACCAACAGTCGAGAGCCTACTTCTACCTACTATATATTCCCAACCTACAGTCCAGAGCCTACTTCTACCTACTACATATTACGGTTATTACCAACCAACAGTCGAGAGCCTACTTCTACCTACTACATATTCCCAACCTACAATTGAGAGCCTACTTCTACCTACTACATCTTACCAACCTACAGTCTTTAGCCTACTTCTACCTACTACATATTACCAACCTACAATCGAGAGCCTACTTCTACCTACTACATATTACCAACCTACAATCGAGAGCCTACTTCTACCTACTACATATTACCAACCTACAGTCCTTAGCCTACTTCAACCTACTACATATTACTAACCTACAGTCCTTCTACCTAATACATATTACCAACCTACAGTCTTTAGCCTACTTCTACCTACTACATATTACCAACCTACAGTCCTTAGCCTACTTCTACCTACTACATATTACCAACCTACAGTCTTTAGCCTACTTCTACCTAATACATATTACCAACCTACAGTCCTCAGCCTACTTCTACCTACTACATATGACCAACCTACAGTCCTTAGCCTACTTCTACCTACTACATATGACCAACCTACAGTCCTTAGCCTACTTCTACCTACTACATATGACCAATCTACAGTCCTTAGCCTACTTCTACCTACTACATATGACCAACCTACAGTCCTTAGCCTACTCCTACCTACTACATATTACCAACCTACAGTCGAGTTTCATAATAGTTTCACATTATACTTCAATTATGGATTAATAGATGTAACTATTTCGATTCAAGGACAATAACCCCCCGTGCAAAGAAAAACCCCGCGGTCAAAAACCTCCCTTGCAAATTACCCATCGGACGAAACCCCCCAAGTAAAAAAACCCGGTGCAAAAAATCCCTCGGTCTATATAAATAGCCTAATTAATTTTTATTATTTTATTTAACATTATTCAATGTGAACCAATAATTATTACATTTTCTTCGTAAATATGACAATTTTTTAGCAAAATAAGGTATATCTATTTCATAATACAAAGTAAAGTATACATTTTGTCACTATCAAACCTAGCCGGGGGAGGGGGAAGGGGCAAGTTCCCCCCTCCCAACCAGACCGCTAACCTAACCTTAGGTGTACTATATCTCTTCATATTTATAAAATATAGTAATTTTATTAATAGGAGATCAATGAAAATTAATAAAAATGATTTAGGAGGATATTGTCCGGGGGTATTTTGCACGGGGGGGGGGGGGGTTATTGTCCTGTCACCAACTTTTTTATGTAACGTATTCAATTAAAATAATAATATTATTCATTATTATGCTGATCATGTAATAATAAATCATGGAATGTTTACCAGAAATGCCTAATTTACCTTTAATTTAATTTCCTAAATTTAGTAAGGTTACCCCTCACTAGGTTTGAAGTGATCAGTAGATGGCGATTGGTTTCTAGAAAATAACTAATCTCCAGCTAACCAAAAGCTGTTTATCCCACGTCTTAAGACGTCTGATACTTCTCGCTATAGAGGGATTTAAGACGTGGGGCGGGGGACATCAGACGTCATGCAGACGTCTAACCCTCATCATTTGTACAGGGGTCCCTCTCTGCAAGACGTCTGATCCCACGTCTTGTCCAGAGGGGGACATCCACCTGTCCCACGTCTTACCCCACTCCGTTTTCAAGACGTGGGACAGAGTGTGGATGTCCCTCGCTATAGAGGGATTCAAGACGTGGGACAGAGTGCGGATGTCCTTCGCTATAGAGGGAAATAAGACGTGGGACAGAGTGGGAATATCCCCCTCTGCAAGACGTGGGACAGAGTGTGGATGTCCCCCTCTGCAAGACGTGGGACAGAGTGCGGATGTCCCCCTCTGCAAGACGTGGGACAGAGTGAAGATGTCCCCCTCTGCAAGACGTGAGACAGAGTGTGGATGTCCCCCTCTGCAAGGGGGACATATCTCTCTTTTGGCTCAAACTACTTCGGTTAATTGGGGTATATAAATAAATATGTATAAGAAATAAAAAAGATCATACTTATCATTATTGCAATTTCTTACCATATTGCATATAGTGTATATGTACATTTGGCTGTATATCATTATTTTAATATTACATATTGTTATATACAAATTAAATGGGAAGAATTGGAGAAAGAATTGTAGTGGTCATCTCGGGAATCGAACTCAGGACTCTAGTGTGATGTACTATTGAAGCCTGCGTCGCTACCACTCAGCCATTCTGGACTTAGTAGAAGTAGTATTGAAATAATGTTTATGCAAATTGATAACTTGCGTGCTTCTTAAAATTATTTTAAATAAATATAATTTAATATTCTACATTTTGGTATATTTTATTTTTTAATGTAAATGATAAGAATGTGTATAAAGTTATTCATTAATATTCGTATTGATAATGTTAATTAATGTTATTAACTACCTAATTACCTATAACTGTTAATTAATATTACCTATAGTTACCTTCTGGTGGTATCACTACCTTATACCTATCCAGTATACTTACTAGAGTTTATTTATAACTACCTAGTAACCTACAAGTGATAACCACCAATCTGTACCTACTGGTGGTTATCACTACTTACCTATTACGTAGTATTTATCAGTACCTACTTAGTTACCTACATTACTGTTTGTCAATACCTACCTAATTACCTACTGGTGTTTATCAATGTCTACCTAGTTGCCTACATCTGCTTATCAATACCTAATTAGTTACCTTCTTGTGTTTAACATTGCCTACCTAGTGGCCTACAACTGTATATAAATACCAATCTAGGTCCTAGTTACCTACTAGTATTCATCAATACCTACCTAGTTACCTACAACTGTTTGTCAATGCCTACCTAGTTATCTACTAGTGTTTATCAATGCTTATCTAGTTACCTATAACTGTTTGACAATACCTACCTAGATACCTACCATTATTATACCTACTAGGTAGTGTTCATCAATCCGTACCTACTTACCTACTACCTAGTATTATTCATCAATGCCTACCTAGATAGTAGATACCTACATCTGTTTATGAATACCTACCTAGTTATGATACGTAAATAAAGCTTGAGATAGATATACCTTTTTGGTATAATTTTTTCAAGTGTAAAACAGACGGGTGACAGAGAGGGACATCCCGCGTGGGACAGACGTGGGGCATAGAGGGATATCCCGCGTGGGACAGAGAGGGACATCCCAGGTGGGGCAGACGTGGGACAGAGAGGGGCATCTCGCGTGGGACAGAGAGGGACATCCCACGTGGGACAGACGTGGGACAGAGAGGGACATCCCGCGTACTTTTCCCCACGTAAAACAGACGAGGGACAGAGAGGGACATCCCGCGTGGGACAGAGAGGGACATCCCGCGTGGGACAGAGAGGGACATCCCGCGTGGGACAGAGAGGGACATCCCGCGTGGGACAGAGAGGGACATCCCACGTGGGACAGACGTGGGACAGAGAGGGATATCCCGCGTGGGACAGAGAGGGACATCATACGTGGGACAGAGAGGGACATCCCGCGTTGGACAGAGAGGGATATCCCACGTGGGACAGACGTGGGACTGAGAGGAACATCCCGCGTGGGACAGAGAGGGACATCCTGCGTGGGACAGAGAGGGACATCCCACGTGGGACAGACGTGGGACAGAGAGGGAAATCCCGCGTGGCACAGAGAGGGACATCCCGCGTGGGAAAGACGTGGGATTTAAGACGTGGGACAGACGAGGGACATCCCGCTTGTGTAAGACGTGGGACGTGAGTGGGATTTCAGACGTTGGAAAGACGTGGGATTTCAGACGTCTGCAGACGTCTGAAAATATCCCCCGTCCCTCTCTGTCCCTCGCTAGCGCGGGATGTCCCCCTCTGTCCCACGCGGGACAGAGAGGATATGGTTAGCTGGGTCACTTGAATAGGTTCTAAGTGATTTTCATTTATATTTTTGTGCGGTCACTGCATCGCAAACATGTTGTAATAATAAGTTCTCTCTATAAAAAATAGGTTTAAAATTAGATGGACATTCGTTAAGCCACTTCTGTTCAAAATGAGACATAAAAATGTTTGCGACTGTCTCATTTTGAACAGAAGTGGCTTAACGAATGTCCATCTAGTTTTAAACTGATTTTTTTATAGAAGGTACATTGACGACACTTTTTTATTATTTTAATAAGTTCTGTAAAATCATATAAGGCAATCAACATATTTCTCATAATGAAATTATATTATTTTAACAACGTCAATCTTGAGTCCTAAAATCCACTTTCCGACTATTGTGATGGTCTCTCATTTATCTGTGTGATGATTAGACAGAACTTATTCCTCAAACATGTCCAAAAATATCTCTAAAGATAGAAATTCAATTATCAGCCTCAGACATTAGTGTAACTGTTTCTCTTGAAACTATCTACATTTACTGAACAATTATAACAGAGACTGTAGCAGGGTAATATTAATAAACATGGAAATGTTATTTATTGTCAAAGAATATAATTTTCAATGACTCCAATCTTGAATTGTTAATATAGAAAATAATAATTCATAAATTCTTAATCTGCATATATACCATATAGTATAAAGCTTATCTGCAAATATCATATGAATATGAATAATTAATCAATATTTTTAAACAGAATATATAAGAATCAGCATAATAAATAATAATAATAATTAATTTCATATTCAAAGAGTTTCTCAAATGTTACATATTATAAATGTCAAAATTTAGAATATATATTTGAAATTGATCTAGCAAATTAAAATTAATAAAGGAAACTGAGAACTTGATAGTTAATATCTGTCTATTGTCATAGGATCTGTAATTATTGTATCAAAGAATAAATAGATAGTGTAACGATATGAATATTTTGAGTTGGGATTATACCAGGGCGCTAGCGTTAGGGTTCCAAATAGCGGTAAGTGACGACGATTATAAAGTTCACAAGTTTATTAAGTAGAATAGGAATAGGAGGGTGTAGCATAAATTACATAATGAAATAATGTCATTAGTCTGCAACAAACAAAATACATATAGAAAGATTATAATTACCCTATATAAACCCCAATTAGCTAATACAATTAATACCTAACAATAATTATCCCTTAAACCCAAATACATAAATATCCCATTGTGCTCAAATATGTAGATATCCTCAAATACCCAATTATAGTTAAGTATTCCTCGATTCATATAGATTGCATTAATTCTATTAATTCACATGAACAAAGATTATAGTATGAATTTAGAATTTACCCACTGTTAAATCAACCGACCTTACACTAAACTTGATGACACTAAAATGACTAAAATGTACGGTATGGAATGAGAGTGAACTGTTAGTATCACTACTCTGAACAGGTAGAGAGTGACACCTGGCGGTGGCGCACGGTAACATGCCTCCCCACCAGCTCTATTCCATACCTAGAAAAATTAACCAATTGCCAAATAACTCTCTTAATCTAATATTGATTCTATAACTAAACTAAATTTCAAAATTGCATTACCCCCTTCCCCCCTTTATCAAGTATATAGCAAACCAAAGTTCTATAAACATGGAAAGAAATTATACATTTGAAAAGAAAATATTCATATAGCTACAACACAATACTTCAATATACATTATTTTATAAATATAAATGACAACAATTTTTTTTATTTAGAAAAACACTAGATCAATTTTTTTTTTTTTACAAAACAACAACAGAAACTACATAATACATACAATCCAAAGTACAAAACATAATTTATTTTTTTGATTTGCACTTTCGTTCCAAAATTCGATATTGCACACGAGGTAAATCTTTTACTGCACCCATAGATCTTGTACGAAGCCTAGGTGGAACTGAATCAAATAGTATCGGCGTGGAGCAAAAGTTCTCAACATCTTCACCGCTGCATTCATTCAACTCAACATAATCATCCACACCTTCATGCACATCTTCATGCACATCTTCATGCACATCTTCATGCACATCTTCATGCACATCTTCATGCACACCAACATCATCAGACAGTGTCGCAACGATATTCCTCGTGTTCATCAGCAAATTACTCCCTCCTTCTTTAGTACAAGCATCAAACTCCCAAAATTGATTAGGAGTATCGTGGAATGGGAATACAATATCATCATTATTGTTCTGAGGACCCGCATGGTCATCGTGCTCAAAAGAATGGCGGTCAGGACCTCCCTCAGCTTCACCAGCACATCTCGAGGAAATAGGTAAATCGTATGCATGATGCAACGAAGCGGAAGCAGGATACTGCCGCGACTTGATGAACGTATTGCTACGTAAATGTGCCTCAACCTCCATGTGCTTTCTACAAAAGTAACAGTCAATCGCTTCACCCACGTTGTTGAGGATTTCTCTGTCACTTAGAATGTTAGCACCAGCTGAAGCATCCTCAGATTTCAATCGTTCAAATTCTCTGTCAGAAGCGGAAACATAATACTCAGAGAAATTACCGCTCTCTGTTTCATCAGAATCTATTCCAGACATACTCTGAAATGAACGTAAGTCGTTATAGGGTTGGTAATCATTATAAATGTTCACATCATTCATGTTAAAATCTAGGTTCAAGAACCAAGGATGATTTTGTAAGTATTTAGGAGGCATTTTAAACAATATGAGATCTCTATGATGACCTGCAATTACTTTACCAGATACCATATCTTCCAACTTATACGTAACGTTATTAGAATTTACGTAAGAAATTCTGTACGGTCCAGAATACTTCAGAGATAACTTATTAATGTTAAGATGATCTGTCACTGGAATTTTCTTAATTACATAATCACCTAATTTAAAAGAAACATATTTAGGATGACCAAGTTTCCATTTTTGTTTGAGCTCATCAGACTTTATAAGAGGAACTTGTTTGTTACTATGAGTTTTGGATAGCAAAAACGAGCTCGGTGACATATTAAGTTTGCTATGAGAAGTGTTATTATACGCAATTAGAGCTTTAGATAGATTATCATCCCAATCTTTTGGTTTGTCTGAAAGATTTCTGAGTAAAGTTTGAATAGATCGATTAACACGCTCGATAGCGCCATTGCTACTTGGTGAGTAAGGGGTTGTAAACTTATGTTTAATTCCAAACGAATCTAACATATTCGTGAACTCCACAGCACGAAACTCGGGACCATTGTCCGATAGCAATTCTACTGGAACTGATGGCAAGTATGGAAGGATCAAATTTCTAAAGGTATCAGATACGGTCTTTGAACTCTTGTTTTTAATAGGAGCTGCATACACAAATTTGGAGTAATGATCCACAACTACAACACAAGCAACATTCCCTCTACTTGTTCTAGGCAAAGACAAAAGATCTATAGCTAACAATTCAAATGGAAATGTTGTGCATATTTTAAGGGTAGGTGGAAATATCTTGGGACTCGAAACTTTAGATAGCTGACACTGTGGACAAGTAGTACAAATTTCATTGATCATTTTATACCTAGAAGGGTTCCAACAGAGACCACCGACAAGGTGCAACAATTTGTCTCTTCCAATGTGTCCAAATTGGATGTGCATCAACAGAGACAAGTCAGTGAGCACATCACGACTGACAACAGGAATTAATTTTTCATGTTCGGTAAAGTACAAAATATTATTCTTAACTATCAGGTTAACAAAGTAATTTCGCCACAAGTTGAATTTATTGGTCCACTTAGAAGAATGAATATTAGAAATAATGTATTTCTTAATTGTTTTAATAACTAGGTCCTTATTTTGTAATTTATTTACATCATTGTCATCCACAACCAAAGAAAGACCTGTTACAGTTTCTTCATTACCAGTTATTTCATATCTTACATCATTAATGCTATTATTAATGTGAATCTCATGGGAAACATTACTATCTGATTTAACAGTAAGAACAAAAACATTAACATCATCAGACACCTTTTCACCAAGAAAAGATGATAAAAATGTACCGTCAGCATTTACTAAATTGTCATTAAAGTCAACTGAAACATTAAACTTCTCGAGAAAATCTTTCCCAAGTAGCATACAATAGGGGACAACATCGTCGGACACAATAGAAAATTTGTGTATCTATTTTCGTTCTCCAATAAATATATCAAGAATTACTGACTCATTAATGGATGTCTTGTGTCCAGTTAAACCTACCATGTCACAAACATGCCCTGAAATTATCTTGCGGTAAGTCTCAACATTGTTAATAGAATTTATGACTGCACGACTAATTAGACTTATTTCAGAACCCGAGTCTAAAATAGCACAAAACAACAATTTATTGACGCGAAGACCGATTACGGGTTCCTCAGATTCTATATGAGAACAAGTTATCTTATTTGAATAAAGACATTGATTTACACTATACAATGCACTAATGTCATCGTCACATTCATGCGATTCCCTAATATTATCGTCACATTCATTAGGTTTATCATTCCTCTTCACATTCACTTCAGTCACATTGGAACAAACAATAGAACATACATTCACATCAGGCACTTCAAAATTCTTCGTATCTATCAATGGATTGAAATGCACAGCTGCTAAACATTGTAGAAAAATATCATCATTATAGTCGTCAAACTGGTAAATAATAGGGTCTTTATACCAAAAATAAACAAACAACCTTACTTTATATAAATAGCTCACTGCAAGTAATAATTCTAGAGAAGGCAATTGTCCAGAATGTCTCATTAATTTCAAATCTTTTCTACTCTCTCTATCTAACTTGATATTATATCGACTAGAATTAATTAACATTTCATCTACGATCTGTTCTCGTAATTCAAGCGTAGTACCTGGCAGCTTACATTTCTTTCTAGAAAGAGTACGGTAGAGACTTACAAATAGTGAATCGCCACCACCAGGGGCAGCGGAGCCATCCATCATAAGGCCATCAGGGAGACGCTGGGCCTGATCAGACTCATAACTTACAGGAAGGTTTACAGACATACGTGACAGTGCATCAGCTGCGGTATTCTTTGGGCCAGGCACGTATCTTATTTCAAAGTCATAGTCCGCTAATTCTTGGTGAGTTCTTGCGAGGCGAGACGATACTAGTTTCATGTTGTGCAGATGGAGAAGAGGCATATGATCGGTATACATTATGAATTTAACACCATATAAGAATGGCCGAAACGTTTTAACACCCCATCTTATAGCTGTCAACTCGCGCTCCAAAGTAGAATAACTCATTTGTTGCTGGGTGAAACATGTCGAGGCAAAAGCTATGACTTTTTGTTCTCCATTTTGTTTTTGAGAGAGGTAAGCACCGGTCCCAAACCCCGAAGCGTCGACCCATAGTTCAAGAGGATTTTCGTTGTTGGTATAATCTGGATATGTGAGCATTGTATCTTTAGCCATTTCAGATTTTAGAGTTTCAAATGCTACTATCATAACTTCTGACCAATCGAGTTGTTTTGATCTTTTACCAGTAGTTTGTGAGGATAAAGGTTTCTGGATCGATGAACAGTGAGCCAAAAATTTTCTTTGAAAATTTATAAATCCCAAAAACTCTCGAAGCTCACCTACAGTAGTGGGTCTTTTGTAATTAGAGATAGCATTGATAAATTTCGGAGTCTTCTTTATGCCTTCCGAATTAACTACATGGCCCAGATATTCAACCTCTGGCTTAAACCAATGACACTTGCTAGGTTTAATTTTTAGGGAATAACTCTCTAAAGTTTTCAGAACTTTAGCCACCAGTAGTACGTGTTCCTCGAACGACTCACTCATCACCAGTATATCATCTAAGTAGGCTACCACTCGATTTGATGGGAATGCACTAAGAGTCGCTTGTATTTCACGCTGGAAACTACTAGGTGCGTTAGTTAATCCGAAGCTTAATCTTTTCCACTGCCAGTGTCCTCGGGGTGTAGAAAATGCAGTCAGTGGCCTAGAATCTTCATCTAATGGAATCTGATGATATGCCCTAACTAAGTCCAATGAGGTTATATATTTAATACCTCTAAGACCATAGATAGAATCTAGAAGGTTAGGCATGGGGAATTTGTCTGGAACAGTAACTTGATTTAGTTTCCTGTAATCAATACATAGCCGTAAAGAACCATCTTTCTTTCTTACTGGTACTATTGGAGAGTTCCATGGGCTCTGGCTAGGCTCAATGATATCATGCAGATAGAGCTCATGGCAATACTTTTCTATTTCCTTAGCGAGAGGAGCAGCAAATCTTCTCGGTCGCTGATAGATTGGAGCATTATTTGATAGAGTTATATGGTGTTTAGTTACAGCTGCATGGCCTAGATCGCCATCTCCTGTACTAAGAGCTCCAGAACACTCAAACAGCAGATTATGCACTTCGCTCTTTTTGTCATCATCCAAATGTGACAAATTTTCCAGTTCCTGTATCTTTTGGTGCGTCCAATCATTACAAATAACTGTTTCGTCTTCATTTGGTTCATCCATCAGTGTTGAAATGGTTCCAACCAACTGCCCTTTCCTAATATGAACGTCATGGTCACTTGTAGTTATCAGTACACGTTTAGTATCGGCATCACAAATGCCTGCGTACCCAATTATTTTATCTTTTAGTTTGACGTCAATCTGATCGGCATCAAATACAAAATCATCACCTACTATTGGCAGGCGATCAATATGTACGTACGAAGTCTTTTCCTGAGAAACAACTGTATCCTGAGCAGCATAACAACATACTCTAGCGTGTTTGCTAATTAAGGCACCGGCTCTACTGAACGTAAATTCAAATAATGAACCGTCTGAATGTTTAGATATTAATTTTCTATTAGCCACATCTACTTCAAATCTATTATTTTTGAAGAAATCTTGTCCCAAGATAAGCGATGAATTGATTGACTTATATGACGGTAAAATAACATAATCTTGATTTTCCATGGGTGTACCGCCAATGCAAATATTTAAGTTGCACATTCCTTTGGGTTTGATAGAATTTTCTCCCACGACACCAATGGTAATGGGACAACATTCAACTGCACAATTTAACTTGGCGACAACTTCCTCGGTTATTAGGGACTTAGTCGAACCAGTGTCTATCAAAGCATCAAACATCATGCCTTTTATTGATACTTTTATTTGCATCAAATCAGTAAAATGATTAAGGAGAAACACATTCTTACCAGGAATGATTGAAGGAGTAGAAGTTATTGGAACAAACGTGTCATCGAGTTGAGAGTTCAATTCCTGTTTACGATTTCCTCTTAACTGACTGAATAATTGTTCACGCTCGTGAATCTGCTCACTAATTGAAGGTACCTTCAGCGGAACTTGAGATTTCCTTACTTCCCTTACTGGTGCCTTCTTAGCAGTAAGGTTAATCAGTTTAAATTTTGATTCTTGCTTTTGTAGTAAGGGTCGTATTTAGGGCAGTCTTGAAGCACATGTTTTTCACCACATATGAGGCAACTTCTTGATGCTCTCCAACAATCTCTCCGTAAATGTCCCGGATTCTTACAATAATGACAAATAATGTCCTTGCTCGTAGTTTTACGAAAGTTAGTCTTGGGTTTCACTCCTCCGTTATTATTGTTAGAGAAAACTCTTGCATCCCTCTGTTGATAGGCGTGACGATCTTCTTCGACATGAAGATTCTGTGGTCTGACCCAACTCACGGACTTTTGTCTCTTCTCCAAATCCCTTTCAATTTTAACAGCTAGAGTTATCATGCTGTCGAAAGGCATTCTGTATTTCTTATCCGTAGTAACTTCCATGGTTCTTTCTGTATCTAATATTTTCCCTGAGATACGTGGGTCAATAGTGTTGAGAAAAGTACTCCTAAGTTTCTTAGCCCCTTCTCGTTTTGAGTTTGGATATCCCAAGTCAGCCATTTCAGTTAGCTTCATGCCATAAATATCCAACTGTTCATCACTGGATGGTTGAGCTAAGTCCAGTTGTTTTCTCCAGTAATCAGTGCCACCAACTTTGTTCTTCTTATAATATTTTAGTAGCATTTTCTTCATTTCTGAATACTTGACCTTCCTTCCCCCTTTTATTTGATAAATTTCTAGCAATTTATCCTCTAGAAATTCACCCAATGTCTGACACTTGTCGTATTCAGATCCGTGGAATGCGTTATCAAAATACTTCTCAAAAGTATCGAAAAATGGACTTATTGCAGATTTACCATCCATTTTAAATTTGGGTGGCGTTATCAGTTTTTTCTTCGATGCTCGAGTTCTAACAACGTAATCAGAGTTTATGGACAAAGAACTGGAAGTAGAAGACGAACGACTGTCAGACTCAACGTCAGAACTCAATAATATTAACTCAGCAATATTAGCTCTGCCATCCGATTTCTCCTTTTTAACTGCGCGTTGTTTGAAGGATGCGCGTTGTTTGAATAATGCGTGTTGTTTAGTTGGGGTAATCACTTGATTACCGTTCGACTCCTCTTGATGAATGCACCTATCAGTAGATTTTTTCATTTGCCAGTAGTCTGATTTAGCAATATTGTTCAATATTGTACGCCATTCAATGCAAGTTAATGATTTTCCGGCGTCACTGGGTAAACTCAAAATATCAATTGTTCCTTCAACAATCATGGATAGGTAATTGGCTGCTTTCTTGTAGCGAGAATCTGGATTTATGATCGATCCACCAGCCCATAGTGGACATATTATGCATGACAATTCGTCAAGTTGTTCAAGAAGAGTTCCACTGTAGTAATTGACGGATATCTTCCCGTTCAAAAAGTCAGCTCGAACAATTGAGTTAGTGAATTGACTTATCATGGACTTTATTGCTATTGACTGAGATATGCCACCAACACTTTTTTCAATTTCACTATCCTGCTTACACCCTCCTATCATTTCACCGTCACTCATTGTATTACTGTAGTCGAAGATGCCAATATAGGCATATATACAGGTATATAACAAACTATTTTTGTGCAGTAAATGTTCAGTAAACATACCTTCAGTCGGGAGCCTACTTCTACCTACCACGCATTACCTACCTACAGTCAAGAGCCTACTTCTACCTACCACGCATTACCTACCTACAGTCAAGAGCCTACTTCTACCTATCACGCATTACCTACCTACAGTTCAGAGTCTACTTCTACCTACCACGCATTACCTACCTACAGTCAATAGCCTACTTCTACCTGGTGTAGGTCATAAGTAAGTAGGTTCTTAAACTATACTTGATCCAATATAACTATAGTTTCGAAGAAAATTGCAGTTTGATACACACTAAAAACAAACATTTAAAAAAGCAAAGCAATGCTTGGCTAAAACTAAGAAACAACCATTGTGATCATTAGTTTGGAATATTCGATAAATTCCTAAATTACTACAAAATGCAATATTATAGGAATGGGGGCATCATTTACACCCATTCCTATGTAATTTTTTATTGAATATGTAGAAAAGACACAGAAATATTTAAATGATCTCTCCTAATCTATACTAGTAACTAATAATTTCCTTAATGTGTTTATTTATTTATTTGGTGTCCGTTTTTACACTACGGGTTTTAAACATGAAGAATGTAACTATGATACGCACGGGAATATGTGACTTGATATTTAAATTACTCTCTTTCTATTCAGTTTTTAAATGTATTTTATCTATAAAATAAATTAGACTATGCAGAAAATTTAATTTTAAATGAATTCATGAAAGTAACCTAATTACGGGTAATAAATTGGTATTGATAATTACCCGTTATTTTAACGGGCAAGTTCACTAGTCTATAATAATAATTTCCTTAATGTGTTTATTTATTTGGTGTCCGCTTTTACACGACGGGTATTAAACATGAAGAGTGTAACTATGATACGCACGGGAATATATTATTCATTCTCTTCGTAAGAAAAATCGTTATTAAATATTTTTGGGCGGTCACTGCATCGCTATAAGATTTAAATATAATGTTCTGTAAAATCATTCAAATGAATGAGAGAACAAATAAATGGTAAAGATCCATTAAAGATTTATTATCACGGAGGAATATTTATATTACAGGAAGTTAATGATATAAGATGAAGAAACATTGAATAAATTGGATACTCGAAACCAGAATTTAATTGATTATAATTATAATAAACTATATTAGTTTTTTGTTTTATTGATTATTTTATAAATTTATTGCAATATTAAGACGCTCGAAACACTGCATAATATCGGAGAGCTTATTTAATCTAAGTGTTTATAGTTGCGATGCAGTGATCGCCAAAAAATATATCAATAATAACAAAGAAGCCATTAATTGTAACTGCTCTTCTTGTTTGAAACCAATCGCTAAATACTGAACACCTAACACACTTTTGATAATCTTTAAGGGTAACTATAGTAAATTATTAGGATAGGTGTTAATTGATATCAGATTTTGTTTACTATTATAGTATCGGTATAGTATGGTACTGGTGTATCTATTGATAGAACTTATAGGTAGGTAGTTAATTGGTATTTATTTTAAATGAACGTTTTATCATTCTATCAATTAGATATTGACCACCTACCGTACCTATAAGTTATTGGTTTATATCCTTGCATGAAATGTACAATTATTAAAATGTTTCAGGTTAAAACACCCATTTACTTTAAACAGATTTTTTAATTATTGTAATACGAGGAATATCGAAACAAACAGACTTATATATAATATAATTTTTGATTTTTTTAGAATAGTTGAATAAGTTAACAAATTCTGCATATTAATCAATAATCATCATTGATAAAAATATCTCAAATATTCATGAAAAACGTGCCTTTAAATAATTGATATTTTGTATTCGACTCCGTCTAACTTATTCAATTATTTTAATACTATTTATTTAATATGCTAAATGTACATGTATTGCAATTGAAATAGAGTTGAATCTCTCATCTCTAAGAGATTAAATAAAGAAGAAATACTGGAATTTGTCTAATTTGACAGTAAACAACTAATTCAAATTTAGTATAGTTACCTCTAACAAAGTTTCTGTGTTCACAGTGTTCAGTAGATGGCGTTTGGTTTGCAGAGAAACAGTTTAACTCATCCACGAGAGTTCCAAATAAATTTTTTCTAAATATATTTTTGTGCGATCACCGCATCGCAAACATGCTGCAATAATAATTTCTGCAATATCATGCAGATGAATGAGAGAATATCGCATTATTCGGACACTGCCATGTTACCATAGGTCATTGTAGGTCAATCAGCAATTAATAAAGGTCAGATTGGTACCTGACCTATACAAATGGTCACTTTCCGAATGCTGTAAGAGAAAAAGTGGGCACGAAATAATTTCAGTTGAAATGGAGCATTATTTTACTAAAGAGCCATTAAAGATATTTTCTGGAGGAAGAGTATTTATATTACGATAAGCTCATGCTACATAATGAGGGAACGTCTAATTTATTGAAAATACTCTCAGTCAGTGTTATATGGATGATTTCATTAAACTGATGATAAAATAACATTCTATAGAAATAATCATTCCTTGTTATTATTGAAATCACAGACTAATTTCACTCGTTACTTTTGCTTTCCCAAACTTGATTATCAGAACTAAAAATAAACTACGAACAGTTTCTAAAAACATCAAAATACTCAGACACTCACAGCATTCGGAAAGAGAGCACTTTTACAGGCAATGTACCATTATGAATTAAAAAAGACGTACGGATTGATCAATGTCAATCAGACCATCCTTAAATCCCACTTTACGAGTACTATGGGTGTCCGAATATTGCGATAATCTTCATCTGCATGATAATACATTCCTTTTTATACTAACGTGTTTGCGATGCAGTGATCGCCAAAAAGCATTTTTATAACATTGAAAATCTATCTAATAAGATACTGGTTGACATCTGCAACCTTCAAACCAATCACCATCAACTGAACACTACCTTTGTAAACACAGTATTTAAGGGTAACTTTACTTAATTTTTTAAAAGCAATTTATGGTCAAGATAATCACTTTTTAGTGTTCATTCTTGAATAGAACATATGAATATGAATGATTAAACTAAAAAAATTAATTAAAATTCATATCAATTCAGTGTAATATTTATTTATCATATAAATATAGTACAGAAAGTTATCCAATTTTGGTGATTACCTATCAATATATATTCGATACGTTCGTTTTTCATATAAATTCATATCATATATCATAAATATATAATGCATAATAAAGCGAGATTAAAAATAATCAAGACAGTTGGAAAAATGACAATAAACTTAATTCTTCAATAAATTAAAAAAAAATCACTGCATCGCAATAACGACGTGATAATAGGTTTCGGATTATTCTGCAGTTTAATAATTAAGTTATCATTGCAGTATTTGGATACTCGAATTTGGACACACTATAACTTATTATCTCTGTAGCCAATAAAAATATAATCTGAAGGAAGAACATTTATAGTAAGCGAAGTTTATGCTGCATAATGAAGAAACGTCCAATTTACTGAATACCTACTCTCAATCAGCGTTGATATTAAAGTGAAGAATAAAAAAAAACATTATCTTCATAATTCATCTAGCTAAATAAAATTGTGCTCATTTAATTGTGCTCACAAATTAAATTTGTTACTTTTTTGCTCTTTTAAAAATAAGGAAAATAGGATAGTATTGCAATACTCGGACACTCAAAGCATTCGGAAAGTGAACATTTGTTCAGGTCATTTACCAATTTGAACTTTAAAATATTCTGATTGACCAATGACAAACAGAACCTGTTATACCCCACTTACTGAGTACTGTGAGTGTCCGAATACTGAAATGATCTTTTATTCATCTGATTAAACACCCGAATGGTATTTCATAACTCATTATTCCAATAATTTTGCGATGCAGTGACTGCCCAAAAATATACCATTTAAACTCTCATGTGAACCAAAGATTATTGGTAGTGTGTTACTTTGACATTGTGAGTAATTAATTAAAATAAATAAATTATACCGAAAAGTGATAAATTGAAACTGCAAACTAATATTATAATAATAGTAGAAAAAAATTATTTGATACTTTAATTATGGAATTAATATGAGTAACCTATATAACCTATTTAAATGATTTTGTATTAATAATTATTAATCTGTTGATTGTATAAATAATAGAATTAAAAATATAGTTTTTTCTTTCAGTTTCATAAAATGAATCATAGAATGTTTACCGGAAAGGACTAATTTGACGATAAATTACTTCTCTTTATTTAGTGAAGTTACCCTTAAAGTCTCTCTGTTGGAAGTGATCAGTAGATGGCGATTGGTTTCTAGAAAATAATATTCAAATTATAGTCAAGTTCATTGTAGACTTCAGTGAAATAGATATTTTTGTGCGGTCACTGCATCGCAAACATGTTGTAATAATAAGTTCTGTAATATCATGCAGATGAATAAGAGATCATTGTATTTTTCGGACACTCACAGTACTCGGAAAGAGGGTGTTAACATAGGTAAATATAAGGCTTTTAATGGTCAGATTGGTACAATTATTTACATTAATATTCATTTTCCGAGTGCTGTGAGTGTCTGAGTATTGTAATTTCTCTCTAACAAGTGAAATTTGTCGACAACTTCAATATTAACCAGGAACCATAAATCTATGAATAGTAATTTTATCTGCAATTTAATATCATCATCTAAATAACACTAATTCATTAAATTTGTTGTGTTTTCATTATATAGCAAAACTTTCCGTGCTATAGATAATATTCCCTCAGAATAAATCCTCAGTGGCTCTCGAGTGAATATTGTTCATTTTCATCTACAACTAAATGCGCCATTTCAACTTATTCCTTGCCCACTTTTTTGTAGGTTATAGTTATCACATAATGTATGTTCATATAAGGCTATCAACATATTAATCAGACTAAAATAGAATTATATTAGCTACGTCATTCTTAATCTCTTAAAATCCACTTTCCGAGTACTGTGAGTGTCCGAATAATGCGATGATCTCTTATTCATCTGCATGATAATACAGAACTTATTATTACAACATGTTTGCGATGCAGTGACCGCACAAAACTATCTGTACACCTAGAAAAAGTGAGCTTACTGATCTTCGAGTCTAACTGTTTCTCTTGAAAGAAATCTACATTTACTGAACACTGTAAGTACGGATACAGTAAGAGGGTAACTTTACTAAACATAGAAATTTTCAGTGACCATTCTTGTATTGTTCTTCTTAATAAATACTTATTCTTGATCTGCATATAGTGTATAATCTGCATATAGTATAAAGCTAAAGTGCATATATCTTATGAATATGAATGATTAATCAATATCAATCATAATGTATAACAATTCAGCATAATAAATAATGATTATAATTAGTATTTCAAAAAGTTTCACGAATGTTGCATATTATAACTATCAATATATTAATTACACGTTTAAAAATAACCAAAGAAATAAAATAAATCTTGAATTTGAGAAAATAATAGTTAATATCTACCTATTGTTATATGATCTGTAATTATTGTATCAAATAATGAATAAATGGTATGATGATTTGAATTATTTTTGAGTTAGAATAACTAAATTTAAGATTTAGTTAGTTATGAGTTTATTAATATATAATGTTCTTTCCTTTATTTTTGTAAATAGAACAATAGTTTCAAATAAAGTTGTAATTTATCCCACACTAAAACAAACAATTAATAAAATCCAATGCTTGACTAAAACTAAGAAACTAACCTCTGTGATCATGAATGTAGAATATTCATAGAGAATGTTATTTCTGTTCATAAGATTGCAGTAATAAATGAGCATATAGAAGAACATTAGAAAAAAAGACTGAAATTATGAAATATGAATTGAATATAACTTAATTCATTATTGCAATTACTAAGTAAACCATGACTATAAGAACTAGCACTAGGAGAATTTATATAGCACAGTAACTATTTTATTATACAGTATGGGCCACAAAATGTTTCCACTTTTTGAAATACTCGTAAATCGTTAACCAATGGACGAAAAAACTGTATCTTGTTCACTTTTTCTCAGCCTCTTATTGTACTATTAACAGGTAGAAACATTTTTGAACTGATGGACATAGTTTAAGAACAGGTAAGCAAAGAGTGAGGATGATTATTTTTGTCATTGTGCGAAGGTTATTCTTAGAGCTAACTCTTTCTTTTTACTTACTTACTAAAAGTTGTTCTATTTCCAAATAGTTTCCTAGGAAGAAGTGCAAGCACTCATTATTGAAATGTCTACCATTATATTTTTTCCTTTTATTCACTGCCTTTTAGTAATTAAAATCAGAGAGGTAGCTCTCAGAATAACCTTCGCGCAATGACAAATATAATCACCCTCACTCTTTACTTTCTTGTTCTTGAACTATCTACTTCTAGTCACTATTATTAATAGTTACTTCTATTACCTACTTCTACCTACCACGCATTACCTACCCACAGTCGAGAGCCTACTTCTACCTACCACACATTACCTATCAACAGTTCAGAGCCTATTTCTACCTACCACGCATTTCCTACCTACAGTCAAGAGCCTACTTCTACCTACCACGCATTTCCTACCTACAGTCGAGAGCCTACTTCTACCTACCACGCATTATTTACCTACAGTCCAGAGCCTACTTCTACCTACTATGCATTACCTACCTACAGTTCAGAGCCTACTTCTTACTACCACGCATTACCTACCAACAGTTCAGAGCCTACTTCTACCTACCACGCATTTCCTACCTACAGTCGAGAGTCTACTTCTACCTACCACGCATTACCGACCTACAGTACAGAGCCTACTTATACCTACCACGCATTACCTACCTACAGACCAGAGCCTACTTCTACCTACCAGGCATTACCTACCTACAGTCCAGAGCCTTACTTCTACCTACCACGCATTACCTACCTACAGTCCAGAGCCTACTTCTACCTACCACGCATTACCTACCTACAGTCCAGAGCCTACTTCTACCTACCACGCATTACCTACCTACAGTCCAGAGCCTACTTCTACCTACCACGCATTACCTACCTACAGTCCAGAGCCTACTTCTACCTACCACGCATTACCTACCTACAGTCCAGAGCCTACTTCTACCTACCACGCATTACCTACCTACAGTGTCCAGAGCCTACTTCTACCTACCACGCATTACCTACCTACAGTCCAGAGCCTACTTCTACCTACCACCAGTTTGGTATTATTATTAGTAGTGTGTTTCTTTAACATTGTGGGTAAAATAATTAAAATAAATAAATAAAACTAAAATATGGCAAATTGAAACTTTAAACTAACTTAATAATGATATAAAGATTTCACTTCATAATTTAATTATTGATATATTATATGTGACTTTAATGTTACTAAATCAGATATTTTAATATGATTAGTTATTGTTATATCAATTGAATGAATAATCTGATTGAAAATAGAGTTTATTCTTTTATTTTCATAATATGAATTACATGTAAAATGTTTACCGGAAGTGACTAATTTGACGATAAGTTACTCTTCTAAATCTAGTAAAGTTACCCTTAAAGTCTTTGTTTTGGAAGTGATCAGTAGATGGCGATTGGTTTCTAGAGAACAGCTCACATCACTGAGATATGTTCTTTTTGGTTTCTTAAGATATTTTTGTGCGGTCATTGAATCGCAAACATGTAATAATAAGTTCTGTATTATCCTGTAAGGCAATCAACATATTTATCAAAAAGTTATGACTGAAACAAATTTCTTCTTCAAAACGTGCATTTTTTTGTAGAAACCATCTTACAAAATTTAGTCGGTGCGGTAAATCAGTTCAGAGTTCGAGTCTTAAATGGGCACAGGTTAATCCGCTGACCAACTTAAAGTATTGAGTCAAATTGAAAGGTTTAATCCGCTGACCAAATAAATGTATTGAGTCAAATTGAAAGGTATAATCTACTGACCGCTGACCAATTTATAGTACTGAGTCAGTGAGTCATATCATATACTGATCATCGACCAAGGGTATAATTCCCTGACCACTGACCAAAATTAAAATGTCCTGACCACTGACCAGGGGTATAATTGCCTGACCACTGACCGAAATTAAAATGTACTGACCATTGACCAAGGGTACAATTCCCTGACCACTGGCCAAAATTAAAATGTACTGACCACTGACCAGGGGCATAAATCCATGACCACTGACCAAAGTTAAAATGTCCTGACCAGTGACCACTGACCAAGGGTATGATTCCCTGACCACTAACCAGAATTAAAATGTCCTGACCAGTGACCACTGACCAGAATTAAAATGTCCTGACCAGTGACCACTGACCAAGGGTATAATTCCCTGACCACTGACCAGAATTAAAACGTCTGACCACTGACCAAGGGTATAATTCCTTGACCACTGACCGATATTAAAATACCCTGACCATTGACCAGAGGTAGTAGAATTCCCTGACCACTGACCAAAACTAAAATGTCCTGACCACTAATCTGTTGAAATTTTAGTTAAATGTATTACACACTCGTTATATATTTAATGTTAACTTCCTGTTAGACTAGCTCAGCTATATTAAATTACCTATTGTTTCAATAACTATGTATTACTTTTAATGAGAAACGGACATAAGGTCTAAAGTCGATCACACTTCCGTCGAGGGTTAAATACCCTGTCTTGTAGTTTCTGAAGTTAGTCTGTCTTTAACATTACTCAGAGAGAGATATGATTCACTCATCTCTCTATATAGACTTCTAATTGTATAACATATTTACTCTTTAAATAAACTCTATGTCTTAACGTTGTTAACCCACTGTTATTTAACCTAATTCTAACAGGTTATGGGCCCAGTGAACGATAAGAGTTTATAAATCAAATTATGTTTAAACAAATTAGAAGTTTATAATAGTAATAAAAACGAAGTGCTGTGAAAAAAGTGTTAACCTATATGAAACATATCACTCAAAACGCTTGCGTAAGCATATCGTGTTCACGCGCTAATGAGGTCAATTATAATGATTGCTCTAGCGAAAAATGCACTTGTGTTATAATATAATGATTTAGTATTTTTGCGGAAGAGGTGTCAAGAGAGGTCACAAATTACCTTTAAATCTGTGACCTTATCCTTTGGTAAACAGTCTTTCAACAAAAGGTTCTTGCGAACTAAGACTTGTGTTACTGTTCCAATTAAATATTAATAATTATATTCAGTGAAGTTATTCTTATGAATTAGAATAATTTTAAAACATCAAACTCAGTTAAACAGTAAATCAATTTAACTGCTGTGGTTGTTTATGTTTGTTAAAGTATTGAATGATAATAAATACTTTCAACAAAAGGCTCTTGCGAACTAAGACTTCTGTTGTTGTTCCAATTGAATATTAATAATTATATTCAGTTATTCTTATGAATTAGAATAATGTTAAAACATCAGTTCAGTTAAACAGTAAATCAATTTAACTGCATTGGTTGTTTATGTTTGTTAAATATTGAATAAATACTTTGAAAACATGTCTTCAAATAAGTTACAGGGGATTGTTCCCCTAGACGGAAATAATTACCCTACATGGAGGATACAAATGAAGATGTACCTCTTACGAGAGAAACTGATGGATTTTGCGGATGGATCTAAAACAGTTCCAATTGATTCAGCTTCAACTGAGGCGAAGAATGCCTATGCTAATAATTATAATAAAGCTCTGGCAGATATAGTACTATCTATTTCACCGGATCAATTGTACTTAGTTGGACAACCGACGGATCCACACGCTGTCTGGACTACTCTTCAAGAAACGTTTCAGAAAAACACGTGGGCTAACAAATTTCGTCTGAAGAAAAAGCTCTACAATCTAAAATTGAAGTCTCCTGATCTACTCGACTTTCATTTGAAGGAACTAACTGAAGTTTTTCAAGAGCTTGCCTTGTTAAATCAAGTGATCAGTGAAGAGGATAAAGTGATTTGTCTTCTGTCATCACTGCCAGGGCCGTTTGAAGTGCTTGTCACTGCACTTGAAGCTCAGACAGACATCCCTAACTGGATTACCGTAGATGACACACTCCGGAGAGAAGCTGGAAAGTTGTGTATTAAAACCAATAATGCATTAGCATTATCAAATACTCAGAATTATGCTGGAGTAAACAAACAGTCCATCATTTGCCATTTCTGCAATAAGATGGGACACCTGAAAAAGGACTGCTTTAAATTTAAAAGGTCTTCTCAAACTAACAGAACTCAAAACCAGCCAAATGTTGTAAATGTAAGTCATATAGAACTAAATCACACAATGTATGCTAATGATATCGCTCTTTGTAACAAATATGCCGACAGTAATATTTGGATAATAGATTCAGGCTCTTCATCACACATGAGTGGTGATAAAAATTTATGTAAAGATTTTGCAAATATTAGCAAACCTATAAATGTTAAAGTAGGAAATGGAGATGTCTTACAAGCTATTTCACTAGGAAATGTTTCTGTTATTGTGAATATACCAGGTGGTGGGAGTAGAAAATGTAAAATAAATGATGTACTATATGTGCCAAATCTAGCTTTTAATCTACTATCAGTGTCTAAAATGACAAGTAATAATAAATCTATTATTTTTGAAGATGATAAATGTAAAATTTTGAACGAAAATAAAGAGTTAATGGCTGAGGCTAACTGTGTTGGTAAACTCTATTATCTTAATACTTTAGTTCATAAAGCTGCAGTAACTGTAGATCAAAATGAAGTAAACTTTCTATGGCACAGAAGGCTCGGTCATATAGGTAAAGATAACTTGACTAAAATGATCCGAACTAAATCAGTAAATGGTCTGGATAGTAAATTAAAAGCTATAGAAGGCGTGTGTGAACACTGCTGTAATGGGAAAATGCATAAAATACCTTTTTCTACAAGCATTAAGAAAAATTGTAAACCTCTTGATTTAATCCACACCGATGTCTGTGGGAAAACTACTCCCACTTCCAGGGGTAATAATTAATATTTTCTGACCTTTATTGATCATGCTACTCGATACTCCTGGATATATGTTATTGCACATAAGAGTGATGTGTTTCAGAAGTTTTTGGAATGGAAAGCTATGGTTGAAAATATTTATGAAAGGAAAATTAAAACCTTGCAGTCAGATAATGGAGGAGAATATACCTCAAATAAGTTTGAATCATATTTACGAAATGAAGGTATAATTCACCAGAAATCCATTCCTAAAACTCCTGAACAAAATGGGTTAGCTGAAAGATTTAATAGAACTATTATGGAAAAAGTTAGATGTATGTTATCTGATTCAGGAATTGATAAGGAATTCTGGGGTGAAGCACTATATGCTGCAAATTATCTAAATAATAGATGCATTAATTCATATTTAGTAAATAAAACTCCATATGAAGCTTTAAATCTTAGAAAACCCAACATCGGGCATATAAAAGTTTTTGGATGCACAGGGTACGCACATATTTCTCGAGAGGACAGATCAAAGTTAGAAAATAAAGCTACCAAATGTCTGTTTATTGGCTATGGCACAGTTACTAAAGGGTATAAGATGTATGATGTTGAATCTAAAAGAATCTTCTTTTCCAGGAATGTAACCTTTGATGAATCAATTTCATCTAAGATTGAGAGCCCTCAACTGAGTGAGACTCCTACCTCTCCATTGGTGTTCCATTCAGAAGATTCAGAACCTGCTGGACCAGAGAATCAACCTTCTGACGATAACCCTCCAATACTCCTCCCTGAGGCGCAACCTGTACCAGCTATCAGTCCTAATGAGGATCTTAGACGATCGTCCAGAATTCGTCGAGCTCCTATTAGATATGGTAGTTGGGAGTATGATCATGTTAAAGAGGAGGAGGAGGGTTTATTAGTCAATGGGAATATCAGTATCGAACCTAGGTCGGTATCTGAGGCTCTTAATAGCGGTTCTGAATCCTCTAAATGGAAACATGCCATGGAGAGGGAATTAAATGCTTTTGAGAAACATAAAGTTTTTGAACTCGTAAAACCTACCTCAGATTTAAATATAATTAAATCTAAATGGGTGTTTAAAAGAAAAAAGGGATCTGATGGTAGAGTGGTTTCATATAAAGCTAGATTAGTCGCTCAGGGTTTTTTACAGAGACCTGGAATCGACTATGATGAAATTTTTGCTCCTGTAGTGAGATTTGAATCGGTGCGAACCATGTTATCTTTAGCAGCTAACCAAAAATTATTTGTACATCACTTGGATGTCAATTCTGCTTTTTTGAATGGGGATCTTAAAGAAAATGTTTATATTAGACAGCCTCCTGGCTATGCTATTCCAGGAAAAGAAGATTTAGTATGTAAACTTAATAAATCTATGTATGGATTAAAACAATCACCCAAATGTTGGAATGATGCGTTGGATGCATATCTTAAATCCTTAGGCTTTATTCAGTCCTCTTGTGACTCTTGTATATATGTTAAATTAATCAATAACTCTCCATGCTTCATTTCTGTGTATGTAGATGTAAACTTTTTTGAAGTCTAGTTAATTTCTTGGAATGTTGTACAAAATCTGTATATATTGGAACCTTAAAAGGTGTAATAGTTTAAAGACTTTCAGTGACTCAGTAGTGCTCTATTTGTCTCAGTGTTTACTAGTTTCCTAAATATCCTGCTTTACATAACTATTTCTCCTTGTCTTTCTAGATACTATATTCAATATAAATATAAATCAATTTCACAATGTACGAACTGAAAAATAAATCCATTTAGCCGTGTATCCTCACAATTTTAGGTAAATTTATCCTCTATATAATTGAATTGTTAATATTGCAATAGTGATAAAATTTATTTGTATACTATTTTGTACCTGTTTATTGCAGGTACCTCATTGATTGCTCATTGATTGCTCATTGATTGCTCTTTGTCTGCACTATTTTGATGAATAAAAAAGACTATTTGACGATGCTTTCAATGCGAGTTACCTACAAAATGACACACTTGAATATTAAAACCAAAGGGTTGCTTTAAAAATCTTGAACCCACAACACCCAGAAAGTTCAATTAGCTTGGAACTTTACAGTACCTAAAATTTGTCAAAATAAATTTTGAAGATGTCTGAAGTTCCACTGTTCAACGGTAAATACCCATCCGGAAAAGTTGCAGCCGTGACTAGAAAGATAGGACAGATAAAGGAGCTAATGCACGACGACAATAACACAACCTTAGGAAGAACTACAGTGTCAAGATTAGTTGAAGAATTATACGAGAAAATTAAAGTGTTTCGAGAAGCTTGTGAGCAGTTCGTAATAAATACCGAAAGTGAAGAAGAGGTCAAAGCATTCTCAATATGGCGAGATAACCACATAGAAACTTTCGAAGCATTTGTTGCTCAAGTTGCATCGAAGTTCACCCCCGAAGAAGAAATAACCCCTAATGACAGTGTGTCTCAAGCTCAGAAATCTCGTACATCACATCGTTCTATGTCATCTATTAAGTTAGATCTAGAAATGAGAAGATTGGAAAGTGAAGCGAAGAAAAAAGCTACAGAAGAAAAATTAAAGTTAGAAAAAGAAGAAATAAAAATAAAGCAAGAATATGAATTGAAACAATTTGAAATAAAGAAAAAACTGGCATTAATGGACTCAAAAGTTGAATCCGAAGTCTTAAAGGAACTAGAAGACAAATACTCTAGTGTTACTGAAAAAAGATCATCAACTTTCAGCAAAACTACTGCTAAGGAAAAGCGAAGAGTAACAAGGCATCATTCACTCACAACTGAACGCAATGTACCAAAAGTATTAGTGCAATTACCACATAACGAACCAGACTCCTTCTCAGGTGAAGATATTACGCTGTACCGAACATTCCTTTTGGCGTTCGAGCGGATGATTACAAGTAAGTGTACAAGTACTGACGATAAATTTTACTACTTGTTGAGATATACCGCAGGAGAAGCCAAGAGATTTGTGCAGTCATGTCATAGTGAGAACATTGAACAGTCATACCGTGAGGCTCTAAAATTGCTAGAAGAACGGTATGGCAGCAATTATTTAATTGCACACAAGTACCTGGAGAAACTCTCAAACTGGCAACAAATTCGGTCTGAAGATGCTAAAGGATTGGGTGAGTTAGCTTCTTTCCTAATTCAATGTAACAACATGATGAGTAACATGTCTGAGTTAAACCAATTAAATAGTTGGCGTGACATAAAAGAAATTTTGGATAAGTTACCTTATGACCTACGTAAACAATTTAGAACTAAAGCTTGTCACTTAGTAAAGAGAAATGAAGAGGTTAATTTCAATACGTTAGTTCAGTTCGTTAAAGAACAATCAGAAGTTTTAAATTTTCCAATGATAGGTGATCTGACTAACAATACTAAGGATACTGATAGAGAACGTAAAAACTTTGATAAGAGAGATAAAACTATTAAACAAAGAACATTTTATTCTCAATTTGAAAAACTGAAATGTGCCTGTTGTAAAAAGGAAAATCATTCGCTTGATAATTGTTTCTTTTTTATGAAGAAATCGTTAAAAGAACGCGAAGAGTTTGTTAAAACGAAAGGTCTATGTTTTGGTTGTTTAAAAACAGACTTGCACAAAACTAAAGATTGTCCCGATAAAATTCAATGTAAAACCTGCGGTAAAATTCATCCAAATACTTTACATCGTAATACGTTCGAAAACAAAATAAAAACCCCTGAAAAGAAAACTAGTAGTTACGAATCTAATGAAACTAATTTGTTTGTTAAAACTAAACGGATAGCCTTTCCTTCTATTCCGGTTATAATAAAATCTAAAGATTGTGATATTAAAACTTACATGGGACTCGATAACTTTTCTTCATCTAGTTATATGGATATGGAGCTTGTGAATAAATTAAATTTGAATGGTTTGAAGACTAAATTAAAAATTAAAACTATCGATAACAGTCTAACAGAAGTCAATGCTACGGTGATTAAGAATCTTGAAATAACTTCTCTTGATGAATCTAAAACTCTTGTTGTGCCTAAGTTGTATGCTAAAGAAAACTGGCCATTTAAATACGAAGATTCACCCAAAACTAAGGACGTGAAAGATATACCCGAATTATCTAAAGTACCTTTTCAATTCATTGATAGTAAAATCGGCATCTTAATTGGAATGGATATGCCAGAAATAATGAGGCCGTTAAAAGTAGTTCAGTCTAAGATAAATGGGCCTTATGCATCTAAACATTCGTTAGGCTGGGCATTGAATGGGCCTGTAGACGGTATTGAAGATAACTCGAAATGTTATAGAACTAAAGTTGAAGAAATTGAAGATCTTAATGATAAATTTAATGCTTTATTTGGACAAGACTTTATAAGCGACAATATCACTAGCAAATATTCGAATGAAGATGTTCGTTGGCTAAATAAAGTTTCTAATAGCGCAACTAAACTAACTAGCAATAACTGTTTTGAGATTAAACTTCCTTTTACCGAAGATAATGTAATGCTACCTAATAATTACTGTCAAGTTAAAGGTAGACTTGGTGATTTAATTAATAAATTTAAAAAGGATTCTCTGTATTTTGACGAATATAAAAATCTAATGAATGTCATGCTCGAAAAAGACTTTATAGAAAAAGTACCAAATGAAGATTTAAAGGGAACTGAAGGCAAGCTATGGTACCTTGCTCATCATGGCGTAAGACACAAACAAAAAGGAAAACTAAGAATAGTGTTTGATTGTTCATGGAAATTTAAGGGTGTCTGCTTAAACGATAAACTGCAGAAAGGACCTGATCTAGCGAATACTTTGATTGGAGTTTTATTAAGGTTTAGATCTGGTAAAATTGCTGTCAGTGGAGACATTGAAAAAATGTTTTACATGATAAAACTACCAAAAGAAGATTCTGAATTTCTAAGATTTCTGTGGTTTGATAATGATGACTTTCTAGCACCCCCAGTTCCGTACAGGTTGAAGGTACATGTCTTTGGAGCCTCTTCAAGCCCAGCCATCGCTAATTTCGCTCTGAAGAACAGCGTACAAAATGAAGAAGACGAGCAGGTGAAGAACATCGTCCTGGAGTCATTCTACGTAGACGACATGCTGAAGTCCTTTGACGATGAGAAATCCGCAGTTCACAATGTTGATCACGTGAGAAATGTACTTTCAGATAGTGGATTTAATTTGACTGGCTTTGCATCAAACTCTAGACATGTGTTAGACAGTATACCTGCGGATAAACTTTCAAAATCTTTTGATAGCATTGATATAACGGAAAAATTACCGTGTGATAGAGCTCTCGGAATTAAATGGAATACTAACGATGATACGTTAGGTTATAAAGTTAAAATACCTGAAAATCCTGAAACCAAGAGAGGCATTTTATCCTCTATATTTTCACTTTACGACCCCTTGTTCCTGGCTAGTCCAATAACCATTAGAGCCAAACGCATATTTCAAATAGCTTGTGATAGGAAACTTGAATGGGACTAAGAACTGCCCGATGAATTAAAAAAGATTTGGATTAAATGGAAGAATAGTGTAAACATTCTAGAGGAGTTTGTAGTACCTAGATGGTACGGTAATAGTAATTTCTCAAACAATGATTTGCACGTATTTTGCGATGGAAGCGAGATAGCCTATGGTACTGTTGCATACTTGAGAACTGAAAATTATAACACCGTAACTAGTACCATAGTGATGGCAAGAACTAGGCTTACACCATTGAATAGATCATCTTTGAAAACTGTTCCTCGAATAGAACTTAATGCTGCGAAATTAGCGGTAAATTTGTACGGAACATTGAATGAAGAATTAGCTTCTCATATTAAAATAAATTCTGTTACATTTTGGACAGATAGCGTAACTGTTTTGCATTACTTAAACTCTGAATCATCCAGGTTTCAAAGATTCGTTTCAAACCGAATCGCTTTCATCTTGAACAGTACAAGGCCAGATATGTGGAAATTCATTCCCGGTGAATTGAATCCAGCAGATTTACTCAGTCGAGGTACATCAAATACAAAGGACTTCATCACCAATGAGAGCTGGACACAAGGACCCCCATTCCTTGTTTTGCCGAAAGAGGACTGGCCTTTAACAAAACCTCCTAAGATGACCGAAGATGAAGACTGTGAGGTAAAATTGAAGCAATTTAGTTTGTGCACAAAAGAGGTAAGTGCTGTGAATAATTCTGAAAAAGAAAAGACCTTAGCTAAACTATTCACTTGTTCTGATTTTCACAAGTTGAAACGTAGAATTGTCATTTTCATGAAATTTAAATGATTCCTCAAAGGTAAATTAGTAAATCCTACAATGACTGTTGACGATTTGAAAACAGCAGAGACTAACCTGTGGAAGTACCATCAGAGTACAAAATTTGAAAGTATTTTAAAATCTTTGAAAACTAAATCTAATCTTCCCAGAAAATGTCCAATTGCTAAACTGAATCCTTTTCTAGATAATACAGGTTTGATAAGAATTGGAGGGAGATTAGCTAAGGCACCGATCCCTTATGACTCTAAACATCCTGTACTCTTGCATGGTTCAGAATATCTCGTTAAATTGCTTATACAGCAAGCACATGAAATGGCTGGTCATTTGGGGAAGGAAAACATCTTGGCTCGTCTACGTCAACGTTTCCACATAGTAAACGGAAATTCGACTGTGAAGGATGTGTTGAGAAACTGCATCACCTGCCGAAAGGTACAGGGCAAAGTCAGTAACCAGATTATGTCAGACCTACCAGAAGACAGACTGACGGGAGGTAATCCGCCATTCTACTATACAGCAACTGATTTATTTGGTCCGTTTTACGTCTCCATGGGTAGAGGCCGTAGTCAACAAAAACGTTACGGAATAATCTTCACTTGCTTAACAACCAGAGCTGCACACATTGAGCTAGCATACAGTTTAGATACGGACAGCTATATCAACGCCTTGAGAAGATTCATTTGCAGACGTGGCTGCCCTAAAATCATGCGTTCCGATAATGGAACTAATTTAACCTCTACTAACAAGGAACTTAAGGATGCAGGTATTCAATGGAGTTCAGATAAGATGAACAAGTTCTGCTTGAAAAAGGAGATAGAATGGATATTTCAACCACCTCACGCCTCTCACTTTGGCGGGATATTTGAGAGGGAAATTCGAACTATCCGAAAGATTCTTGATAGTTTATTGAGAGAATTCGAGAACCAAACTAAACTAACTGATGAACTTCTTGGTACCTTGTTTTGCGAAATAGAAGACATTCTTAACAACAGGCCTCTCACCGTTGTATCAACTGACCCTTTGGACCTCGACCCTATAACTCCAAATCATATTTTACGTCTACAAACATGTGAACCTTCATTTACGCAGACTTCCTTCGACGAACAAAATTCCAACTCTAGGAAGCAATGGAAAAGAGTTCAGCATTTCGCCAATAAGTTCTGGTATCGGTGGCGTAGAGAATATGTTCCTCTGCTGATAGCTAGACAGAAGTGGTTGAGAGTTAAAAGATCGCATGCTCCTGGTGACATCGTGCTGGTCGTGGATCAACTACTACCAAGGAACATGTGGTGTCTGGGACGGATAATTTCTGTCGAAAAAGACTCTCACGGTCATGTAAGAAGTTGTACTATAGAAGTCTCTCGCTGCAAACAAGATGGTCAAATAAAGACTAGGAAGACTCAATTAAGACGACCAATTGATAAACTTGTCCTTATTAATGCTGTAGAAACTTTAAAAAATTAGTTCTTTGGCTAAATATTTGTAAATATGTTCTGTGTTCTTGTTCCTTTCTTGTTCTTTGTTAAATTGGTTTGTTAAAGCTGGTTGCTTTAAAGGGCCGGGTGTAAACTTTTTTGAAGTCTAGTTAATTTCTTGGAATGTTGTACAAAATCTGTATATATTGGAACCTTAAAAGGTGTGATAGTTTAAAGACTTTCAGTGACTCAGTAGTGCTCTATTTGTCTCAGTGTTTACTAGTTTCCTAAATATCCTGCTTTACATAACTATTTCTCCTTGTCTTTCTAGATACTATATTCAATATAAATATAAATCAATTTCACAATGTACGAACTGAAAAATAAATCCATTTAGCCGTGTATCCTCACAATTTTAGGTAAATTTATCTTCTATATAATTGAATTGTTAATATTGCAATAGTGTTAAAATTTACTTGTATACTATTTTGTACCTGTTTATTGCAGGTACCTCATTGATTGCTCATTGATTGCTCATTGATTGCTCTTTGTCTGCACTATTTTGATGAATAAAAAAGACTATTTGACGATGCTTTCAATGCGAGTTACCTACAAAATGACACACTTGAATATTAAAACCAAAGGGTTGCTTTAAAAATCTTGAACCCACAACACCCAGAAAGTTCAATTAGCTTGGAACTTTACAGTAGATGATATTATTGTAGCATGTAAGAACTATGATGATCTGACTAAAATCAAGATTGATTTAAGTGCTAAATTTGAGATGAAAGACTTAGGAAAATTATCCTATTTCTTAGGCATAAAAATCGTTCAAGACGAAAATAAAATAGCCCTAAATCAATCTTCATTTGTCAACGAGTTATTAGATAGATTTGAATTCAATAATTGCAAACCTATTTCAACCCCTGCTGATGTTAATTCCCATTTGGAACCAACTACTGATGAGTGTGAACTAGTAGACAAAACTAAATATCAATCAGCTGTAGGTGCCTTACTGTATCTATCTACTAAAACTAGACCTGACATAACTTATGCAGTTGGAAATGTCTCTAAATTTTGTTCCAATCCAAACACTAAGCACTGGTCTGCAATTAAGAGAATATTTAGATACCTAAAAGGCACACCGGATCTTGGCATTACATATGGTAATGAAGATTCTGAGTTGATAGGTTATTCTGATGCCGACTGGGCAGGAAACAGAGTTGATAGGAAAAGTACTTCTGGCCAATGCTTTATGTTAAATAATTCCATTATTTCTTGGCGCTCTGTGAAACAGTCATGTGTTGCTTTATCAACAGCTGAAGCTGAATATGTTTCCCTCTCTGGAGCCTCCCAAGAAGCTGTATTTCTAAATAAATTACTATTAGATCTTAAAGTACCAAATAAGAATCCTATAGTTTTGTTTGAGGATAATCAGTCAGCTATTTGTATTGCTAAAAATGAAAAAAATCATCCTAGATCGAAACACATTGATATTAAATTTCATTACATTAGAGATCTTGTTGCTTCAAACACAATTAAACTTGTGTATTGCCCCAGCGAAACTATGCTCGCTGACATATTCACTAAACCGTTGCCTATTGATAGATTTACCAAATTAGTTGAATTAATAGGCATGAAAAATATATAATGTCGTGTGAGGAGGAGTGTTGAAATTTTAGTTAAATGTATTACACACTCGTTATATATTTAATGTTAACTTCCTGTTAGACTAGCTCAGCTATATTAAATTACCTATTGTTTCAATAACTATGTATTACTTTTAATGAGAAACGGACATAAGGTCTAAAGTCGATCACACTTCCGTCGAGGGTTAAATACCCTGTCTTGTAGTTTCTGAAGTTAGTCTGTCTTTAACATTACTCAGAGAGAGATATGATTCACTCATCTCTCTATATAGACTTCTTATTGTATAACATATTTACTCTTTAAATAAACTCTATGTCTTAACGTTGTTAACCCATTGTTATTTAACCTAATTCTAACATGATCAGGGGCATAAATCCCTGACCACTGACAAAATTTAAAATGTCCTGACCACTGACCAAGGGTATAATTCCCTGACCACTGACCAAAATTAGAATATACTGACCATTGACCAAGGGTAGTACAATTCCCTGACCACTGGCCAAAATTAAAATGTACTGAGTACTACTGACCTGGGGTATAATTCCCTGACCACTGACCGAAATCAAAATGTACTGACCACTGACCAGGGGTGTAATTCCCTGACCACTGACCGAAATTAAAATGTCCTGACCACTGACCAGATATTTAAATTCCTGACCACTGACCGAAATAAAGTCTTGACCATTGACCAAGGTAATAATTCCCTGACCACTGACCAATATTAAAAAGTCCTGATCACTGATGAGGGGTATAATTTATTGACCACCAACCAAAGTGAAACAGCGGACACGATCTTCCCTTTTTTAATCTAGGTAGTTAGTAACAAACTAATCTAGGTAGTTTTCAACTAACTATCCTTTGTAGTTATTAACTAACTGTTACCTAGGTCCAAGGTATTTAGTTACGAACTATAACCTAGGTAGTTTGTAACTAAGGTAGTCAGTTATTGGCTAATCTAGATTGTTTGTGACTAACTAGCCTAAGTAGTTAGTAATTAGCTAACCTAGGTATTTTGTGGCTAATTAACCTATAGGTAGTTAGTTACTGGCTATTCTTGGTTGTTTGTGACTAACTATTAACTAACTTAGGAGACTAGGTAATTAGTCACTAGCTAACCTAGATAGTTTGTGACTAACTAATCTAGATAGTTAGTTAGACTTAGGTTCTAGCTACCTTGATCATTTAAAGGTATATTTAAATAACCTAGGTATTTTTAGTTAGTAACTACCTCATTTAAAGGTATACTAACTAATTACATTAGTTAGTTGTCACAAACTACCTAAGTTTGTTAATTGTACGCTGTTTGGGTTTGGTCAATTATACCTACCCCTGGGTCCTGGTTAGTGGTCAGGGCAGTTTGAGTTTGGACAGTGGTCAGAAAATAACTCCCTTGGTCAATGGTCAGAGCTTTTTCATTTCGGTCAGTGGTCAGGGAATTATATCCCTAGTCAATGATCAGTACATTTTAATTTCGGTCAGTGGTCAGGGAATTATACCCCTAGTCAGTGATCAGGGAATTAAATCTCTGGTCAGTGGTCAGGGAATTATACCCTTGTTCAGTGGTCAGGACATTTTAATTTTGGTCAGTGGTCAGGGAATTATACCCTTGATCAGTGGTCAGTACATTTTAATTTTGGTCAGTGGTCAGGGAATTATACCCTTGGTCAGTGGTCAATACATTTTAATTTTGGTCAGTGATCAGCGAATTATACCCTTGGTCAGTGGTCAAGACATTTTAATTTTGGTCAGTGTTCAAGGAATTATACTCCTGGTCAGTGGTCAGGAAATTTTAGTTTTGGTCAGTGGTCAGGGAATTATACCCGTGGTCAGTAGTAAGGACATTTTAATTTTGGTCAGTGGTCAGGGAATTATACCCCTGGTCAGTGGTCAGGGAATTATACCCTTGGTCAGTGGTCAGGACATTCTAATTTTGGTCAGTGGTCAGGGAATTATACCCCTGGTAAATGGTCAGTACATTTTAATTTTAGTCAGTGGTCAGGGAATTATACCCTTGGTCAGTGGTCAAGACATTTTAATTTTGGTCAGTGGTCAGGGAATTATACCCCTGGTCAGTGGTCAGTACATTTTAATTTCGGTCAATGGTCAGGGAATTATACCCTTGGTCAGTGGTCAGGACATTTTAATTTTGGTCACTGGTCAGGACATTTCAATTTCGGTCAGTGGTCACTTTTGGTCAGTGGTCATGGAATTATACCCCTGGTCAGTGGTCTGGACATTTTAATTTTGGTCAGTGGTCAGGAAATTATACCTCTGGTCAGTGGTCAGGACATTTTAATTTTGGTCAGTGGTCAGGACATTTTAGTTTTGGTCAGTAGTCAGGGAATTATACCCCTGGTCAGTGTTCAGGGCATTTTAATACTGGTCAGTGGTCAGAGAATTATACCCCTGCCAGTGGTCACTGGTAAGGACATTTTAATTTCGGTCAGTGGTCAGGCAATTATACCCCTGGTCAGTGGTCATTGAATTGGATTGTACCTTTCAGCTTTGTATATAACGTACGTTGTGCTCCATTTAAACTGTAACCAATAATTAATCCACTTATAGGGGACTACGGCAGTTGTTTGTAAAGGTACGATCAAGCATTGGAACGCTAGTGCGATTGTACAATGGATCAACGTAAAATAAGCGATATTGGAACATCGGTTGTTGAACATTGATCCTCCAGTACCGTGAAAATGAAATGGATAACCAATCAAGTGATTTTTCGATGACCAGTGCATTTATTGTTATTAATCTATTCTAAACTGCTTATTATAAATAAACCCCGAGGGGTTCCTGAAGCTGTCTTTGGTGACAGGAAGAGAAGGGAGGTGGCGTCCCTTGGGACTCAAACTGTTGTAATTTGAATTATGTATTGTCTATTTTATGCTTATCATTTTTATAGTGCTTTTAACTCTCCATCCAGTTTTAGAGGATAGCGCTAGGGTTATGCTCTACAATTAGGTGCGAGGTCTTAGAATTTGTGTTAGGTAGGCTCGTTGACTTCATTTACTATTAGCTCTTTATTTCCCTCTTCCATCCTTGAGTGCAGCCAGCGGTGCCTGTGACCATTTTTGTGACATTCCTCGGTAAGTGACAGCATTTTTCAGCATCCATGAGCGTCGTGACTTTGTTCATGGAGACACTTTCCTTTCTGACTGCTTCTTCCAGTCCCATCTATTTAATTTCCTTTTGACGTCAGCGACATGACCTTTGATTCCGAAGCAGACGTTAAACCTATACTAGACGTAAATAATTGAAAGTTGATGGGCTATTTAACATGTTCCATTTTAGAGGAAATTCTGTGTTATCGGACGGTTCCACATTTTAATTCGAATATTTAAGATATAAATATAATAATTATCATTATTCAATTCTTACTTAAATTGGTATCCATGATACCAGTACGTAAAATACAAGTTAAGAAATAAAAATCATTACATAAATAATTTTTCTACGTAAAATGCGAAACCCCATATCCTATAACTTGAGCTTTCACCTAGTGCCAAAAGCTGCAAATGAGACGATTAAAATTCAGTGATCATTATAGATAATTAAACTTAAAGTGGTAATCGGACTCAATAAATCTATACGTATATAATAACCATTATTTAACTTTTATTTCAATTGGTATCATACCTTCAGCTATTATGTTACTAATTAAATAGTAGTTAAATAATAATTATTATATTTTCCTTTATCACGTGTTCGAAAATGTAGACCCTATTAATATACCCTACTGCTAAAAATATTTCACAGAGCAAAAAATTCCTGTTTGTTCAATGAAACACATAAGTCAAAATATCAAACTAATTACTCAACTATTATGACCTATATTTACTGAGTGAGAGTTAATCTATATTCTAAGTCGTGGCCTCAAGACATTTTCTTTAATTTGAACTCAAAGAGAACGAAATTTTTAAGGAGTTACAATTATATAAAAATTTGACCAACTCATTATTATTTGTTATAAGAATAAGTTATGATTTTGGTTATTAATGCTGTTCTGGCCTGTATTGTTCTACTCACTTTAAAATATCTTCAAGTATCTCCGGGTCGTTTAATATCAAAAAATTATTTTAAGTAAATGCAACCACGGTGGCAAAGTTACAGAGGTACAGGTACGAGGACGGTTGGACCCACGGTCGATACCCGGACACATCACTTAATTTCTTCTCATTTAATTTATATATAACATTATGTAACATTAATTGAATTGATATGCATCTAAACGTACAGTACGTTATATCAATGAAGTAAGAGTTTTCTATATTTATTTATTTATTTATTTATTGGATGCAAGTGGATATCGTTTCGAAGCATATTAGATATATAATTAGGCGTCTGTTCGATGCAGAATCTTTATGTATGTTGGACATCGTAATTTATCTTTCTATTGAACACTGTTATAACCAAGGTATATTAACTACTAGGTAGAGTATTGCGCAGGTTCATATCAGGATGATTACAGTTTTGTTGTGAAAGACGCTGGCTGGTGTGCGGCCGTGTGCCCCATGATAATTATTTTTACATAGAAACAAGGTCTGTTATTCATTCTTTTTAGAATAAAATGCCTTTCAACTTGTTTTTTAGGACTAAACTGGCTGTATTCAGCATTGTGAAAACTTTTCATATATTTTTTAGTAAGGCTTTTAACGTAATGTTTTTCTTCAAAGTACGTTTATGTAAGAGCTGTCGATCTTGTCTCTTCTTATCCTGTCTATTTCTTCCTAATTCCTACATTTTCAGAAAACCTAAATAATTTAATCAGAACAATTACACTTTTTTCATTGCATCCGCACACAGCACAACAACCACGGCAAAAATTCTTATATACAAATAACTAATTAAGTCGCTGTATCTATTATTGCAGGGGCACACGGCCGTGTGTTCGTATGTGCGTATTTGTTTATGCGCAGAGGAGTCTAAAATTCGTATCAAGGCGTAGCATACCTTGTTAAGTTAATGTACCTTGGTTATAACGCTATCGCTTCGATGCCAAATATACTTGATATGATGCGGTTTAGCGGTGCAAACGGATATCGGATTGATGTCTACTTGATGTCACCATGTCTAATTTGTTACTGGTATTCGATGTCGGAAGAGAGGTTATACAGAGTCGTTTAGACATCGAATAGATACATTCATGTTTGCTGGGACCTTCTGGCAACCTCACGTCCTCCCCAGCCAACAACCCCCTCTCACACTCTCCACGTATCCTCCAGGAAACTCCACATCCCATCAAGATTCTTCTCACCAAAGCTCATCACTCCGCTCATACCTACTTACCACCTAACCATTTTAATGATTGTTGCAATTTTACACATTTAAAATTTGGGTCTTTCCCAGAATAGAGGCTAAGTTAATAAAATGAAATGATAACCAATATGATAATGCATGATAACATATATGAAAAAGATAACCAATATGATACCTACTGATAAGTTGAAAGCCAATATGATAATGATAACCAATAACATAATGATAACCAACAAGATAATGATAATCCATATGATAATGATAACCAATAAGATAATTATAACCAATATGATAATGATAACCAATATGATTAGTATAAACGATATGATAATGATAACCAATATGATAATGGTAACAATATGTGTTACAGATACAGGTAATTTCTAATAAACATTATGCCTCTAATAAATTAATAAATAATGATATTAAAAGTAATATTAATAATAAATATTTTGGGCCTCTATTCTGTGAAAGACCCTAAAATTGGATCAGTCAATAGTGCTATCCTCTCCAATCAATGTACGTTATGCCAATATTTTAATAAATTGTATATTGTGAAAGATATTATCGTATTTCTTATTTATTAGTTAAAAACACATTGTTCAGATCTCTTGCCCAACTCTGATCGTTAGGTCACTAAACGAAGACGCCTGTCATCTACACTCTACACTCCGATTGCAGTTACAGTGAAACTCCTGAGTTATGAAGTAATGGTTACTTCATAACTCAGAGCCACTTCGTAACTCGTGTGCAGTGACAGTTTTCTGTGATAAAAATCATAGAGAATTTTGGTCTTGAGGGATGACTATGACAAATTTTATTTTTATTCGGATTTGGACTAAATTTTATACAAAATTTGGATAATGAGACTAAATTTAGGTAAATATTGTTGAAATTGAATATAGCAACTCATTATTGTACAAAATTAATATATATCTCTCATGGTACTAGACATTTATGCCTAAATTTAAATCATTAATCATTTTTAATCATTATGCTTGCCTTTGTTCAAAGAAGTAAGAAATTCTTGTTTTTGTTTAATTTTTAGTGATGTCCTTTTTCTTGTTTTCTTTGTTTCCATTATCTTAGATAGGAAAATAATTTCTGATAAGAGAAAAATAAGATTAATTCATAGAAGTTTGTTATATTTCACTTATTTTATTCCACAGGTTATGTTGGAATTTTAGTTTAAATGTATTACACACTCTTTATATGTTTAATGTTAACTTCCTGTTAGACTAGCTCAGATATATTAATTACCTATTGTTTAACAAACAATGTATTACTTTTATGAGAAACGGATTTAAGGTTTAAAGTCCATTACAAGTTCCGGTGAGTGTTAAATACCACCGCAGGTCAATTCTTAAGTTAGTCGGTTTTTTACATTACTCAGTGAGAGATGTGTTTCACTCATCTCTCCAATAGACTTCTATCTGTATAACATATTACTCTTTAAATAAACTATAAGTCTTAACGTTGTTAACCCACTATAATTTAACCTAATTCTAACAGGTTATGGGCCCAGTGAACGATAAGAGTTTATAAATCAAATTATGTTTAAACAATTTAGAAGTTTATTACAGTAATCAAGTAAAACGAAGTACAGTGAAAAAAGTGTTAAACTAAATGAAACATATACGCACGAACGTTTGTGTAAGCATATCTTGCTAATGCGCTATTGAGGTCAATAATACTGACTGCTATAGCGATATGTACTTGTTTTTTATAGTATAATTATTTATTATTCTGTGGGGAAGAGGTGTCAAGAGAGGTCACAAATTACCTTTAAATCTGTGACCTTATCCTTTGGTAAACAGTCTTTCAACAAAAGGTTCTTGCGAACTAAGACTTGTGTTGCTGTTCCAATTTGAATAACTACTAATTATACTCTGTGAAGTTATTCTTATGAATTAGAATAATTATTCCTGAGTAAATATCAATTCAGTTAAACAGTAAATCAATTTAACTGCTTTGTTTGTTTATGTTTGTTAAGTATTGAATGATAATAAATACTTGAAAACATGTCTTCAAATAAGTTACCGGGGATTGTTCCCCTAGACGGAAATAATTACCCCACATGGAGGGTACAAATGAAGATGTATCTCTTAAGAGAGAACTGATGGATTTTGCTGATGGATCTAAATCAGTTCCAATAGATTCCGCTTCAACTGAGGTTAAGACTGCCTATGCAAATAACAAGAATAAAGCTCTGGCAGATATAGTACTATCTATTTCACCGGATCAATTGTACTTAGTTGGACAACCCACGGATCCACACGCTGTCTGGACCACCCTTCAAGAAACGTTTCAGAAAAACACGTGGGCGAACAAATTTCGTCTGAAGAAGAAGCTTTACAACTTAAAATTGAAATCTCCCGAACTACTCAACTCCCATTTGAAAGAACTAACTGAAGTTTTTCAAGAGCTTGCCTTGTTAAATCAAGTGATCAGTGAAGAGGATAAAGTTATTTGTCTCCTATCATCACTACCAGAGCAGTTTGAAGTGCTTGTTACTGCACTTGAAGCTCAGACAGACATCCCTAAATGGATTACCGTAGCTGACACACTCCGGAGAGAAGCTGAAAAGTTGAGTATTAAATCCAATGATGGTTTGGCATTATCAAATACTCAGATTGATGCTGCAGTAAATAAACAGTCAATCAAGTGTCATTTTTGTAAAAAATTAGGACACGTGAAGAAAGACTGCTTTAAATTTAAACGGTATTCTCAAACTAGCAGAACTCAAAATCAGCCAAATGGTGTAAACGTAAGTCATATAGAACTTAATCACACAATGTATGCTAATGATATAGCTCTTTGTAACAAATATGCCGACAGTAATATTTGGATAATAGATTCAGGCTCTTCATCACACATGAGTGGTGACAAAAATTTATGTAGAGATTTTGCAAATATTACCAAACCTATCAATGTTAAAGTAGGTAATGGAGATGTTTTGCAAGCTATTTCACTAGGAAATGTTTCTGTTATTGTGAATATACCAGGTGGTGGAAGTAGAAAATATACAATAAATGATGTACTATATGTGCCAAATCTAGCTTTTAATCTACTATCAGTGTCAAAAATGACAAATAATAATAAATCTATTATTTTTGAAAATGATAAATGTAAAATATTGAACGAAAATAAAGAGTTAATTGCTGAGGCTCACTGTGTTGTTCAACTCTATTATCTAAATACTTTAGTACATAAAGCTGCAGTAACTGTTGATCAAAATAAAGTAAACCTTCTATGGCATAGAAGGCTCGGTCATATAGGTAACGACAACTTGACTAAAATGATCCGAACTAAATCAGTTAATGGTCTGGATAGTAAATTAAAAGCTATAGAAGGTGTGTGTGAACACTGCTGTAATGGGAAAATGCATAAAATACCATTTTCTACAAGCATTAAGAAAAATTGTAAACCTCTTGATTTAATCCACACAGATGTCTGTGGGAAAATTACTCCCACTTCCAGGGGTAATAGTTCATATTTTCTGACCTTTATTGATCATGCTACTCGATACTCCTGGATATATGTTATTGCCCATAAGAGTGATATGTTTCAGAAATTTTTGGAATGGAAAGCAATGGTTGAAAATATTTACGAAAGGAAAATTAAAACCTTGCAGTCAGATAATGGAGGAGAATATACCTCAAATAAGTTTGAATCATATTTACGCAATGAAGGTATAATTCACCAGAAATCTATTCCTAAAACTCCTGAACAAAATGGGTTAGCTGAAAGATTTAATAGAACTATTATGGAAAAAGTTAGATGTATGTTATCTGATTCAGGAATTGATAAGGAATTCTGGGGTGAAGCACTATATACTGCAAATTATCTAAATAATAGATGCATTAATTCATTTTTAGTAAATAAAACTCCATATGAAGCTTTAAATCTTAGAAAACCTAATGTTAGTCATGTAAAAGTTTTTGGATGCACTGGGTATGCGCATATTTCTCGAGATGAACAATCAAAATTAGAAAATAAAGCTACCAAATGTCTGTTTCTTGGTTATGGCACAGTTACTAAAGTGTATAAGATGTATGATGTTGAATCTAAAAGAATCTTCTTTTCCAGGAATGTAACCTTTGATGAATCAGTTTCATCTAAGATTGAGACCCCTCAACTGATTGAGACCCCTACCTCTCCACTGGTGTTCCCTTCAGAAGATTCAGAACCTGCAGGACCTGAGAATCAAACTCCTGACAATAATCCTCAAATAATCCTCCCTGAGGCGCAACCTGTACCAGCTATCAGTCCTGATGAGGATCTTAGACGATCGTCTAGAATTCGTCGAGCTCCTGTTAGATACGGTAGTTGGGATTATAGCCATGATCAGTTTGAGGAGGAGGGCTTATTAGTAAATGGGAATATCAATATCGAACCTAGGTCGGTATCTGAGGCTCTTAATAGCGGTTCTGAATCCTCTAAATGGAAACTTGCCATGGAGAGGGAATTAAATGCTTTTGAGAAACATAAAGTTTTTGAACTCGTAAAACCTACCTCAGACTTAAACATCATTAAATCTAAATGGGTGTTTAAAAAGAAAAAAGGATCTGATGGTAGAGTGTCTTCATATAAAGCTAGATTAGTCACTCAGGGTTTTTTACAGAGACCTGGAATCGACTATGATGAAATTTTTGCTCCTGTAGTTAGATTCGAATCGGTGCGAACCATGTTATCTTTAGCTACTAAACAAAAATTATTTGTACATCATTTGGTTGTCAATTCTGCTTTTTTAAATGGGGATCTTAAAGAAAACGTTCATATTAGACAGCCTCCTGGCTATGCTATTCCAGGAAAAGAAGATTTAGTATGTAAACTAAATAAATCTATGTATGGATTAAAACAATCACCCAAATGTTGGAATGATGCTTTGGATGCATATCTTAAATCCTTAGGATTTATTCAGTCCTCTTGTGACTCATGTATTTATGTTAAAGTAATCAATAACTCACCATGCTTCATTTCTGTGTATGTAGATGATATTATTGTAGCATGTAAGAACTATGATGACCTGACTAAAATCAAGACTGATTTAAGTGCTAAATTTGAGATGAAAGACTTAGGAAAATTATCCTATTTCTTAGGCATAAAAGTCGTACAAGACGAAAATAAAATATCATTAAATCAATCTTCATTTGTCAACGAGTTATTAGATAGATTTGAATTCAATAATTGTAAACCTGTTTCAACCCCTGCTGATGTTAATTCTCATTTGGAACCAACTACTGATGATTGTGAACTAGTAGATAAAACTAAATATCAGTCAGCTGTAGGTGCCTTACTGTATCTATCTACTAAAACTAGACCGGACATAACTTATGCAGTTGGAAATGTCTCTAAATTTTGTTCCAATCCAAACACTAAGCACTGGTCTGCAATTAAGAGAAATTTAGATACCTAATTAGATACCTAAAGGGCACACCTGATCTTGGCATTACCTATGGTAATGAAGATTCTGATTTGATAGGTTATTCTGATGCCGACTGGGCAGGTAACAGAGTTGATAGGAAAAGTACTTCTGGCCAATGCTTTCTGTTAATTAATTCCATTCTTTCTTGGCGCTCTGTGAAACAGTCATGTGTTGCTTTATCAACGGCTGAAGCTGAATATGTTTCCCTCTCTGGTGCCTCCCAAGAAGCTGTATTTCTAAATAAATTACTATTAGATCTTAAAGTACCTAATAAGAATCCTATAGTTTTGTTTGAGGATAATCAGTCAGCTATTTGTATTGCTAAAAATGCTAAAAATCATCCTAGATCGAAACACATTGATATTAAATTTCATTACATTAGAGATCTTGTTGCTTCAAACATAATTAAACTTGTGTATTGCCCCAGTGAAACTATGCTTGCTGACATATTCATTAAACCGTTGCCTACTGATAGATTTACTAAATTAGTTGAATTAATAGGCATGAAAAATATATAATGTCGTGTGAGGAGGAGTGTTGGAATTTTAGTTTAAATGTATTACACACTCTTTATATGTTTAATGTTAACTTCCTGTTAGACTAGCTCAGCTATATTAATTACCTATTGTTTAACAAACAATGTATTACTTTTATGAGAAACGGATTTAAGGTTTAAAGTCCATTACAAGTTTCGGTCAGTGTTAAATACCACCGCAGGTCAATTCTTAAGTTAGTCGGTTTTTTACATTACTCAGTGAGAGATGTGTTTCACTCATCTCTCCAATAGACTTCTATCTGTATAACATATTACTCTTTAAATAAACTCTATGTCTTAACGTTGTTAACCCACTATAATTTAACCTAATTCTAACAGGTTATTCACATGATAACAAGTACAAAAATGAATTGGTAGAAGTGAAAAATGAAATGGTTCAAGTGAAAGTCAATACATATTGCAGAAGTGAAAAGGAAAATTGTAAGCAAAATAAATAATTACAATATAGAATATTTTTTAATGAAAATTACAGTCTCAATCCAATAGTGGGTTTTTGTAATCTTTTCCACCAGACACTACCATATTATAGGATAATACTCTATTATAGGATAATACTCTATTATAGGATAATACTCAATTATAGGATAATACTCTATTATAGGATAATACTCAATTATAGGATAATACTCAATTATTGGTAGTATGCTATAAAGGCTGCTTCTCACATCACCTATTTCCGTCCGACACGTCACCGATCCGAGATTTTTCATCACTGCGAAGAGCCGGTACTGTGTGAATGTGTCCGTTGAAATTAATGTAACGATTTATTTTTTCACTGACACCGAATCACTGAGAGGAGAGTGACGGAGACGGACCGGTGACGTGCCTGACGGATATCGGTGATGTTTGAAGTAGCCTTTATTGGGTATTTTTCTATAATTGGGTAATATTTTATCAATGGGCATTATCCTAGAATTGGGTTTATGCTATAATTGAGTAGTACCTTATAATTGAGTATTATCCTATAAATGAGTATTATCCTATAATTGACTATTATCCTTTAAATGTGTATTATCCTATAATTGGGTATTATCCTATAAATGAGTATTATCCTATAATTGACTATTATCCTTTAAATGTGTATTATCCTATAATTGGGTATTATCCTATAATTGGGTATTATCCTATAATTGGATGTTATTCTACAATAGTGTATTATCTTATAATATGGTATGTCTGATGGAGAAGATTGCAAAAACCCACTATTGGATTGAGGTTGTAATTTTCGTTAGAAAAAATTGCTTTTCATACTTGCAATTTTCATTTTCACTTCTGCAATATGACTTTCAATTATGTCAATTCATTTTTGACTTCTGCCAATTTATTATTCACTTCTGCCAACTTCAATTGTAAAAGGTATAGTTATACCTAAAGTAGTAACGCTTTCTATGATTTAAACAAAGAAAACTACTTCATAACTGAGGTGCATTTCATAATTCAGGTGCTTCATTACTCGGGTACTTCATAAAAAAAAACCTTCATAGCTCAGGAGTTTTACTGTAATACCAATTTGAGATGAAGCCCCGTACCTGATGCATTTCATATTCACAGCGTCTTGTTGGAATGAATTTCAATCGTGAAGTTGTTAAAATTACAACAGTTACAACACAAAAGCGTGTTCCAAACAGTTTTGGTAAAACTATGCAAAACGTGAAAAGAATAAGTAAAATTATACATAATCATTGTTCACACCTGTGTTCGTTTGAAGTTTAGTGTTGTCAACTCCACGTGGGTGGGTATAGAAAGATGTGAGCTGAGTCAAACCGATCATCACTTGCTTGCAGATGTACCTTTTTTACTGCACATCAGCTTCGCAGTCAACAAAATAACCTTCCCGCGATATTCCCTTCCGATATCCCATTTGTGTTAGCAAGGGGTATGTCGAAAATATTGTTCTTTTTTTGGTAACAACCCCATCGTTGAGGATGTTCATTCCTTTTACGATGTTTTCGCGATATCCCCAGAAAAAACACTATTTTCGTGATAATCCTCTGGGAACATCACGCGGACATCGACAGAGAATATTGCTGGAAGGTTATTATGCAATTGCGGTCAAATAAAAAATAGTCTAGCATATCTTCATTATTGAATTATTGATTCACAGAAGGTAATGTTTTAGGCGGCATTTATTTATTTTGTGTTGGCAATTGTGTTGAATATTTTTTAAGTTATGCGAATAACAAGATGATAAATAAATAAATGCCGGCTAAAACATTAATTTACCTTTCACGATCTGCTTAGCTAGGTAATAAATATAAACTCTGATTTACTTCTCTGTATCAGGTCGATTACTTATTTACATAATAATTATACAATTTCTTAATAAAATAAAATTTGATACTGGCATATACTTCCCTCTTATTACAAATCATAATTATGACAGTTGAATAAGTGTGGGACATGTCGCCGCTACTTTTTCCAGAAGCTCAAGATGTATTTTGGCGCTACAGCGCTGCCGCTTCTTTTAAAATCAAAAATGTTAAAGTTATCTGAAGTATCTATAGATACAAGTCGAAACAAGCGTGCGATCTTAGCTTATCAGTTGTAAGTGATGTTCAGACAAATCCGCGCAGTGCGACCAACTGATATTCAAACAATGATTCATAGTACGACCAAATAATAGTGAAATAATGCAACGCATTGTGACCACTTGATATTAAAACAAAGCGACTAATTCGATGAACTTACACAACGTCTTACGTTTTTATGCAGATGTGGTTTATTGCGATAAAAGGAGATTATTTAATAGTTTGCTTAATCCTGTAAATATTCATCTACCTTGCAAGTAAATTGAAATTAATTCAAAAATTATTTTGGATATTACGACTATTTTACTAAAAATTATCCATTTTCAGTGTGCTAAGGTCATGTGCTTCCCACTAAAAATGCATAAATTGATGTTTATGATAATTCTATTGGTATTTTTTAACAATAGCTTTCCTTGGTAATTTAGTTAAAATATATTTTAATGAAGATGACGAATCATTTCAAAAACTGCTAATTTCAAGTTAATATTCGGTTTGATTTCCATTCGTTTCCACCACTTTCAAAAGACGCGTATCTAACAAATCTGCTAATTTCTTCATTGTATCAGATGATATCGTCTTACAAAGTGTCTTCAGTTTCCATCCTGAGCTGATCCTTCGACGAGAACTGACGTCTTCGCTCATACACATTCTGCTTCAGGATGAACCGATGGTTTTCAGTTGGATTTAAATCTGGAGAGAGACATGGGCCATACCATCAACATGTCATTGACGAACTTGTTATTTCTCAGAAAATTCATAGTTGTAGAGTGAGAATTAGCGTTGTCATGTATGAAAATGACCTTTCTTTTGAACGCAGAAGCTAGTCTCCATATCAGCAAATGAATAAATCCACCCTTCATAAAGTTAATATAATTAGTAATATTTATCTCACTCCTTCTGGAATCCTGAAAGATCGGACCAGTTCATTTCCAATGGTCTCAGCCGAAATTATCACACCTCCACTTCCATGTTGACGTCAAATTCCTTGTCGATGTGGTGAGTCATAGGAGAGCCAAATTTCATTCCATCCGTCAGGTACGTCGAGAGTGGTACGCAATTTGTCTGTGAAGAGTAGTATTTGGTAATCAGTCATAAGATACTTCTCCGCCCATAGTTACTATCATTTCTCATTTGTATCCTTCGAAAAAACATAAGAGGCAATAAGTATCAGTATTCTATGGTGGTGGTTTTTGAGGAGTTTTCTTCCCCGAAACTCTAAAAACTGCATCACTAGTTTCCAATGGATTCCTCTTGAGTTCTCTCTTGATCAAGGACAAGTTATATCTCGTAGCTATTTTGTATTTGCCCCTATTCTTGCGAGTTTTCTTCTTCAGGGGATCATCCATAAATTACTTCACTGTACGTAACCGTAAATATAATAGATTCAATTTTACAACAAATGTGAATTTTTCACAAAAGTAGCGCTGCCCACCTCTGCGTATATTACTTGCCATAAAATACTTTCTAATCTATACCACCGGCATAAGTTACCGCGAAAACATCTTAAATGGAAACGGCAAACCAAATACCAAAGCTACACCTAAAATATCTTCAATAGCAAGGAGAAATAAAAGCAAGTCTGAGATGTAATAAGAGCGGGGTGTGCTCGTACTCGAATACATGATGTATGTTTTCTCTTATTGTGATGGAGTGAACTATAGAACCCCTTTCCTGGTCATAACATAAACTAACTATATAAATTATTTATGTTATTTTTAATCATGATTTCATTTAATTCAGTTATCCATTTCTTCGTGTTTTCCCTTTACTTCATTAATTGTGGAAAGGCTAGACAAGTTGTATCATTACAAGTGCAATAAGGTGAGCTTTTTCGGAAGATTCCACGTTTTCGATCATGTAAGAAAATATTATGTAATAATCATTATTTACCAAGTGAAATGGTTACATTATATCATTTTTGTAATTGAAAATGATGACTATAGACATTTAGCAAATTAGATATCTACTATACAATATACATGTATAGTCTGGATATTCTTGTTATTTTAATTTATTAAATCAATTAGGTAAAATCTATAATATTAGGAAAGTCATATTAATAATAAACTTTCAATTTAATTTCTACGAACTATAAATTGTTTATTTTAATTTTAATTTATATCATGAATTTTGTTGCCTGTGATATATTTCATGTTTATTATTTAATCTAAATCGTGTATTGCTTATATTAGTTTATTAAAATATATGCGACGAAATATTATCAATTTTTAATAATAAATTAATTCATTCATTCATCGATGGTTACGTTCCGATTTATAAAACGATTTCACATTTTCAATTATATAGAAATACTTACAGGTATCATAAGTAACAATTATAATAACTGTTAAAATAGGTAAAATGTTAAATAAAGATAATTATTTATAGTCATTTGATTTAGTGCAAATAGAGTATAGGGTATGTTCCGAGTTATAGGACGGTTCCACATTTCTGTTCACATACGATCAAATTTGATCGAAACTGTGAAACCGTCCGATAACTTGGAACTTATCCTAATTAATTGCAAATAACAAATGTGTTGAAAAAAGGAAATTATTTTTGCAAACCAAATTAAGATAATTATAATACATATTCATTATATTCATATACACAAAACTATGAATAAAACATCAGGCGAATAAAAAAATGATATGGACACAATATATCTGTTACGATTTTAATTAAGAAAAATATATTCTTTTACCTGCTATATTATACCGTGAAAATAAGAAAAAGTCGCCAATTGTATATTAATCCGATAAAATTCGCATGTTCAGTAGATACATCTATTTTATTTTATGTGTTTTATCTTATAGTCTGAAATAAATATATAGTACACATAACTATATATAATATTAAAGTGAATTGTTACATATATATAGTATATTTGTTTTAATAGAAGAATTTAATAACCATTTTCAATTGATTTACAATATGATAACACCTGTAGAAGTCATATTGCAAAACTATATGAGCAACTGTTCATATTTATATATAGAAAATATGACTGCTAGTGTGTTATTGTGGTGACCGGATAAAAGCCCACAGGAAAAAAGCCCACAGGAAAAAAGCCCACAGGAAAAATATCCACAAGGAAAAATGCCCACAGGGAAAAATACCCACAAGGAAAAAGCCCACAAGAAAAAAGGTCGAAGGAAAAAAAGCCCACAAGAAATATGCCCACAAGAAAAAAAAAACACAGCAAAAATATCCACAAGAAAAATGCCCGAAAGGAAAAAAGCCCACAGGTATAAAAGCCCACAACTACCTAATTTTTAAAATACAGAAAACTATAAAAGTGTTTTAAATAAGAATATATGTTTACAAAGGCATGAATATTCAATTAGTTGTCTAAGTCTTGCATCTTTTGTCACATTTTGAAAGTCTTCATCGCTAAGAATAATTGTATACTTATCCAGATTAAATTTTATAGTAATGATAGTATATAAATTTGAAAATTATCCGTGATTTTCATTTTACCATTTCAATTATATTTTTTTTACATCTATTAGCTTTGTCTCCGACGGTGGTAATTAAGTGACATTGACAGAGATGGGCGGGATTGTACTTCCCAAGTACCAAGTTAAAGTACTAAGTAACAAGTAAGTACTTCAAGTACTACTTGAAGTACTTCTTGAAAAGTACTTTGACTAATTACTTAGAAGTACTTTTTACAAGTACTTGTTACTTCCCAAGTAAAAAGTACATTGCAAAGTACATAAATTTTCTTCCTTTCAGTTAAGATATTTTGAAAGATTAGTTCTAAAATCTCTACAAAATTGAATCTTTTTCTCATCCAGAAATGTATTTACAGCCCCGTACACAGTAGTTATTATTTGTCAAACAAATAATTTGGAAAATTATTTGTCAAACAATAGAATCGGAAACCAAAATATTGTATAATTTTATGTGAAGGTGATTATTTATATATTCTGACATACAATCATGTACATATATGAGACTATGAGTTATATTGATCAATTTAAGTACATTGCATTTAATTATTTTGTGATACCTAGATATCACAACCAATATTTGCCAAACACATAGACGAATTATAAGCGTGTAGACTTGTACAATATACAGTGAGTCACTGTGATGATGTACTATCAGAGAAAAGAGTCACTGTGATGATGTACTATCAGAGATAAGAGTCACTGTGATGATGTACAGGGTGGGGCGTAAGTTTGGAAGCAATTTTTCAAACATTAATATAATTCTTAAAAATAAGTTCCTAAGTAGTTGATAGGGTTTGAACTATGTATAGTAGAGACACTACATTATGATGTGGCAGTGTTATTTTTTGCAAAAATTTAGTCAATTCAAAAATGTCAGACAAAAGAGAAGCCATTATTGCTCTACACCGTGCCGGGAAGTCAGATTCCGTCATTTCAATGACTTTCTCAATAGCGAGAACGACTGTTTGGAAGTGTGTGAAGCGTTTTAATGAGAGAGGAGACTTGACTGATCGTCCAAGAAGTGGTAGACCACGCTCACAACGCACCAAACAACTGATAAAATGTGCCCGAGAGAAGATCAGGAGGAACCCGAAAAGGTCAATACGATTGTTAGCCAAAACAGCTAATGTGAGTCCCAGAACAATGAGAAGAGTTGTCAAAGAAGACCTAAAGATGTCCTCTTTCACCCTTCAAAAGAGACAGACTCTAACAGAAGCTGTAAAGAAAAAAAGATTGGAGAGAAGCAAAGCACTTCTGAGAGAATTGAAGTCTGGCACGGCTGGTGAAATTGTTTGGTCTGACGAAAAAAATTTCACAGTGGAAACGGCTCACAACCGGAGGAATGACAGAATAATTGGTAAAAGTGCAAATGACATCCCATACAACCAAAAAACTGTCCACAGAACCATGAAACCTGCTTCAGTAATGGTCTGGGCCGCCGTTTCAGAAACTTGGAGATCTCCTTTAATTTTTGTGGAACAAGGCGCCAAAATCAATGCTAAATGTTATATTGAGAATATTTTGACGCCAATGTTGGAGTCAGCTAATGATCACTTCGGTAATGACACTCTATGGACATTTCATCAAGACGGCGCGACTTCGCATACTGCTAATGTCACTCAAAACTGGTGCCATGACCATCTTCCACGGTTTTGGTCCAAAGAAATGTGGCCTCCCTGCTCCCCAGATGTTAATCCTATGGACTTTTCGGTATGGTCCATTCTTGAATCAAAGGCCTGTGGTAAATTCCATCGCAGTGTGGATGATTTAAAGCGTTCGCTCCAGAGATTTTGGGAGGAAATTTCACAAGAACAGTTGCGTGCCGCAGTAGAAGGAGTTCGGAGGAGATTTGAGGCTGTTATTGAAAACAAGGGGGGACATTTTGAATAAATTTATGATTTTTGAATTCTTAAAACCCTTATGTAATAATACATAACTGTAAATTATTAAATATATTTTTCGTTGGATTATAATATGCACTTTCATTTGCTTCCAAACTTACGCCCCACCCTGTACTATCAGAGAAAAGAGTCACTGTGATGATGTACTATCAGAGAAAAGATTCACTGTGATGATGTACTATCAGAGAAAAATGTTACTGTGATGATGTACTATCAGAGAAAAGAGTCACTGAGATGATGTACTATCAGAGAAAAGAGTCACTGTGATGATGTACTATCAGAGAAAAGAGTCACTGTGATGATGTACTATCAGAGAAAAGAGTCACTGAGATGATGTACTATCAGAGAAAAGAGTCACTGTGATGATGTAATATCAGAGAAAAGAGTCACTGAGATGATGTACTATCAGAGAAAAGAGTCACTGTGATGATGTACTATCAAAGAAAAGAGTCACTGAGATGATGTACTATCAGAGAAAAGATTCACTGTGATGATGTACTATCAGAAAAAAGAGTCACTGTGATGATGTACTATCAGAGAAAAGAGTCACTGTGATGATGTACTATCAGAGAAAAGATTCACTGAGATGATGTACTATCAGAGAAAAGAGTCACTGTGATGATGTACTATCAGAGAAAAGAGTCACTGAGATGATGTACTATCAGAGAAAAGAGTCACTGTGATGATGTACTATCAGAGAAAAGAGTCACTGTGATGATGTACTATCAAAGAAAAGAGTCACTGTGATGATGTACTATCAGAGAAAAGAGTCACCGAGATGATGTACTATCAGAGAAAAGAGTCACTGAGATGATGTACTATCAGAGAAAAGAGTCACTGTGATGATGTACTATCAGAGAAAAGAGTCACTGTGATGATATACTATCAGAGAAAAGAGTCACTGTGATGATGTACTATCAGAGAAAAGAGTCACTGTGATGATGTACTATCAGAGAAAAGAGTCACTGTGATGATGTACTATCAGAGAAAAGAGTCACTGTGATGATGTACTATCAGAGAAAAGAGTCACTGTGATGATGTACTATCAGAGAAAAGAGTCACTGTGATGATATACTATCAGAGAAAAGAGTCACTGTGATGATGTACTATCAGAGAAAAGAGTCACTGTGATGATGTACTATCAGAGAAAAGAGTCACTGTGATGATGTACTATCAGAGAAAAGAGTCACTGTGATGATGTACTATCAGAGAAAAGAGTCACTGTGATGATATACTATCAGAGAAAAGAGTCACTGTGATGATGTACTATCAGAGAAACGAGTCACTGTGATGATATACTATCAGAGAAAAGAGTCACTGTGATGATGTACTATCAGAGAAAAGAGTCACTGTGATGATGTACTATCAGAGAAAAGAGTCACTGTGATGATGTACTACCAGAGAAAAGAGTCACTGTGATGATGTACTATCAGAGAAAAGAGTCACTGTGATGATCAGAGAAATTGCTATAATCTAATTCAACTAAACATTTTGTCTAATTTACATGAAAAACGGAGACTATATGAATTATTAGTATTTAAAATATATAGTAAATGTACTTGGTACTTGAAAGTACTTTAAAAAGTACTTGGTACTTGTACTTTGAAAGTACTTTCTTATTTGAGTACTTGGGCAACAACTTCAAGTACTTTGATTTATGAGTACTTGTACTTAGTAATTATGTAAGTACTTTCGATGTACTTTTCGCCCATCTCTGGACATAGATCATTGAGCCACTTTCTTTTCTGACTTCTTCTTCCAGACCCTTTTTAAATTTATTTTTGACTTCGGCGGTATAGTCGAAATGGCTGAAAGCTGATGTTAAACTTCATGAAAAAAATTGAAAACAACTGCATTTCAAAATATTTACCTCTAACTTATGCCCTTATTTAAAACATCTCTGTGGTTTTCTGTATCATAAATGTTAGGTAGTTGTGGGCTTTTTTCCTGCGGTCTTTTTTCCTTGAGAGCATTTTTCCCTGTGGGCTTTTTTCTTGTGGGTATTTTTCCTATGGGCTTCTTTCCGGTGAGCTTCTTTCCGGGAACCCTTATTATATAGGGGAGAACCGGGAGCATTCGGATAGAGGGATAGTTCGGATAACTCGTTTAAGCATGTTTACAATCGTTGGAACTACCTCTTATTGCAACTGAATGTGTGCGACGTGTTAGCCGTCAGCTATTTGAAAGATCCAGTGCGGAGATGTAGTGTGTCGCCCCAGAGGTGTAATTTACTGTTTTCTTCAATATTGATGTAATTTTTCGTGATTCAATCGGATCGTGTGTGGACTATATGAATACAAAACTGATTCTCAATCTCAAAGGTATGAATTATATCAATATTTTATGTTTTGTTTGGTGTGTTAAAAAAATTAATACAAAGGAAATTAGAAAAATGGTGATGTTTTTAATTTTGAAGTGTCATTTGGGATAAATCGGACACTTCTGTTGAGGTTGGTTCGGTCGGTGTCCAAACCTTCCCTCTGTATCCAATTCAGTCCACCATTACAATTTATTGAAGTAATTCTTATTAAAAAGGACATTCTGAACTATTTTAATTGGCATAGCATTCGTTTATAAGATTAGTTGCAACATTTAATATCAGTGTCTTTATTTGACAGTTTGACGACCGTAATCATGTTTTTTCATTATAAAAGGAAAACTAACAGAGTCCGTAATAAAGAAGGCATTCAAAAAAACATTTGATGAATTCCTAAAAGGTTTATCTGACAGAAAAGCTGCTAAAATTGGAGGTGTAGCAAGATCTACACTTATGGATTATACTTTAAACATTCGATGAAATATTTAAGATGTAATTTACTAATTTTGGTGAATTCCAATAAAAGGAAACAGTTATACCAAAAGTAAAAGGATATACATAGTTATACCATTTGTTTTCAATATTTAGCTATTAAATATAAGGATAATTTCACAGTGATTACTCATGGGCTATCTATATTTTGTTAGAGAAAATGTTCAATCATTACAATAATATTATTATGATAAAATTTCAAATACGATGAAATATTACTGTGAATAATAAGTCATTATGGTTTATTTCAATTATATTAGTAGATCAGAATTCAATCCTATCGTTTAATTACCCAAATTTCCAATATTTTAACCATTTTTATGGTATCCGAATTATCCTCCCAGCTTGTCCGAAGTCTCCCTCTAGGAAGGAGCATTCGGACACTTGAATCTCTCTTACATTTTGTCTTATAACTTTCGAATGAAGGTTTAAACTGTACAACAGTCTTAATAAAATTGAAGTAAAATGATTTATCTACATACAGAAATACTTATATAGTTAAATTCGTATTAGTTTACGAATTATTCTTTTTTCTCAAAAGTGTCCGAATGCTCCCGGTTCTTCCCTACCATTAACAAAACACTAGTAATTATTATTTATTGAATATTGTAATATTATCACATTTTGTAAGTTTCAACAAAGGTTTATTTCTCCCAATACCACCAATGAATTGCTAGCTAATATATACTCTTTCTTTATCATTTTGCAGACATCAATAAACGATAATAGCCAGTAACTGTAATTGACTTTATAACTCAAACGAATAAAAACTAATCATTCAAAAAAATAGCTTACACCTTAATTCTTTAGTCTCACTTTAATAAATAATAACTATCTATATTAAATGAACTGAGAAAGCTAGTGTAGTATTCACATTAATGGTAGTTTATATGAATGGTAGTTAACATGAATGGTAGTTAACATGAATGGTAGTTAACATGAATGGTAGTTAACATGAATGGTAGTTAATATGAATGTTAGTTTATATGAATGTTAATTAACATGAATGGTAGTTAACATGAATGTTAGTTAACATGAATGTTAGTTAACATGAATGTTAATTAACATGAATGGTAGTTAACATGAATGTTAGTTAACATGAATGTTAGTTAACATGAATGTTAGTTAACATGAATGTTAGTTAACATGAATGTTAGTTAACAAGAATGGTAGTTAACATGAATGGTAGTTAACATGAATGTTAGTTAACATGAATGGTAGTTAACATGAATGTTAGTTAACATGAATGTTAGTTAACATGAATGTTAGTTAACATAAATGTTAGTTAACATAAATGTTAGTTAACATGAATGTTAGTTAACATGAAATGCAGTTCATTTAATATAGATGAATATTGCTAATTGCTGTTCCAGATAATGTTTAAATATTCACGCTACTTTGTTAGACGATTTCTTTTTATTGGTTTGAGCTAGAAAGAAGATTGCAATATCTGTTTATTAGAATTGATTGACTATTAAGGTCACTTTCGCAATAGATTGGTGTATTGAAAAGCATTTAAATCAGTGTACCGAGAGAGTCTTTGGGTAGAACATCAAAAAATATTTAAGGCTAGTTCACACATCTCAGGTTTCCGTCCAGTCTGGCTCTTTTCAGTTATTTTTTTAGCACTGAGAAGAGCCGGTACTGTGTCCGTTTTAATTTAAAGTATTTTTTCCCTGACACTGAAGCACTGAGAGGAGACGGACTGGAGACGAACCGGATGGATCACTGACATGTGTGAACAAACCTTTATGGTGGTAAACGCATTAGCTTTAATTATAACATTAATAGTTTTTAGAGGACAGTCCCAGGTTTGTAAAAACTTGTTTATTATTGAAGCTACGGTTGTGAAACTTTGTACTTATATATAAAATTGAATTTGGTTTTGTTTTTGTTTATGAATTTTTTTCGATTTGACGAGTTTCGAACGAGTAACACGAGTAACAACGAGTTTTGAACCAATTTGCAAAAAACGTATAACTCCCAAAGTTTTGAAGTTAGGGTACAGCGGTTCTATGAAAGCTCTACAACATGTAGCAAACAAAATTTCGATTTTAGAATTTTTTTATCGATTTTTTAAATTTCGAAAATTTCACTTTAAAAAAAATTAACACTGTATTTTCAAAAATTGAAGGCCAAAATCAAAAATATATTTGCAACATATTGTAGAGAATTCATAGGATCATCGAAACTGTAATGCTGTAACTTCCAAACTTTTTGAAAATTAACAAAAATGAATACGAAATATACAACATTTGCAATTATTCAGGAGAGCAATAATAATAAAATATAACAAAAAAAGATGAAAATACAAAAAAAAATGTTTTTGTGTTTGCCACTAAGTCTTCCAGACCAGGCAAGCCCAGTATTGTCCATTCGAATGTGGGGGTGTCATCAGGCGCCACCTGACTCACTGTGGTAAAGTTCAACATAAATACAAGAGCAGGAACAAACAACCAAAATCCACTAGTTTTTCGATTTTTACTCCCTAACCCCTCTCTTCAAACCCCCCTCCACTGTCTCGGGAGTTAGTTAGCGATGTGATATTTTACCTACCTGAGTGTTAGAACACTAGGAGCACTTTAGTGAAGAAAAAAATATTTGGATAAAAAAAAACAGAGAATGGCTGGGACTGTCCCCTTAATGGTCTCCACTAGCAAATGTATTTTATTCAATATTATTTTTAGCAAGTTTCTTAGTTCTTCCTCAAGTTATTTCTTGCTATTGTAATTGTAGAATGTGTTCAAAATATAAAATATTTGTTATATTGTAAGTTATTTTATTTTAACAGGAGTCAATGATCAAATTAAAATCAATTTAATCTCTGTGATTTGACAATTTCACCGCACCTCAATTTTCGCGCTATAGATTCATCGCATGATGATACATTTTTCGCATGGTAAATATAATTTATTAATGTGAGTTGATAATTTATTTGAATCAAGATCAAAAAATAGTTTGGCAACTGTATTTATGTATTGTAATTAATAATATGTATTGTAACTTGAATACTTGATATATTAAGTACTATTCCATTCTTACTAATAAACTAATGATTTACTAGGAAAAATGAATACAATTTCAATAACAAATAAATAAAATAAAATAAATACAATGCAATAAAAGAATTGAAATGGTTAATTAAATTGCGTGTAATATCTCGTACACAGCAATGACTAATTCGTCTTATCTCATCTGACATAGGCCAGAACAAGCCTTGTATACGATCATCACATTGGATGTAGGATAATTTTCCCTAGATAGGTATTTCTCCAGCAATATATGTTAGGCCACAGAGACCAGGAACCCAGCAAATTTCTGTGATTTTGCTCCAATCGCGCAGCCTCCAGTCTTTCCTGCAGCGATCTAAACTCTGATTGTATGGCCTCCTCCTGCATTGTGTGTACTTTTGATCTGCTTTTAGTGACAGTGGTCACGTTCTCCTAGATGTGATCTATTTCGAGTCACATTGTTGCTTCCTGCACCACAACCGTCTCCTGCTCTGAAAGAGCTGCAGTTCTCTCCAGCAGCTATACGGCCCATTCGGTTTCATATATTTCTCCCAATGCATTAGAACCCCCACTTCACCCTTCCTTTCCTCTTCCCTCACAGATCCCTCTTGAATATCATCACGTCTTCCTCGTCTCTGCTACCTTTATTTGGCAGGGGACACTTCTTCTCCAGCGCTTAATCATTCTTTGTTTGTAACTCACTCCTGGGGTTGTTATGGGATTCATCAATAAATACACCCATGCCTGTAGTGGTCTCATCGCATTCCTTCCTCCAGACTCTCTTTTTCGTCTATGTACCGTTATCCTCTTACACTAAGATAAATAAACAACTACAACTGTTGCACCCAGGTGTTTCGAGTTCACCCTATGGCTTTGTCTCTAAAGCGAGACACTTTTTTGCATCAAACTATAGTTTGGATGCACTAAGGTGCATCAGTTCGATGCACTTTAGTGTCTCAAATTTTCCTTTGCTAAAATGATGAGAATAATCATCTCATCATTTTAACAAACTTATAGCTAAAACACTAAAGTGCATAAAACTGATGAACTTTAGTGCATCCAAACTATAGTTTGATGCACAAAAGCGTCTCGCTTTAGAGACAAAACCATAGGGTGAACTCGAAACACCTGGGTGCATCAGATTTTCTCTCAGTGTAGGGTCGTCTTCCTCCAGTCTCGTCCATATGCCATAATTGATGAGAGTAACTCTCTAAAGGCGAACTTCAATTGGGTCAAGCAACAACTCTCTCAATGGTGTGTTCGTTGTATGGCCAGCAATGGTCCTTGCTGCTTTCATTTATCCATATTTGTGGCAGGACGTATTACGTCCTTAGTCTAGTCTCCAAATGTCCTTCAGGATTCGGCTCCTCTGCTCCATCTTGGTGTCCACATCCTCTACATAGGTCGTGAATGTGAGCCGTGGGTCATATTTCACCCTGAGGAACGTTTACTCCGGATTGTCAAATACCGGGTCCAATTGGACTAATTGGTGTGTGTGGTGAAGAGAGCTGTTTTGCACTTCCCCTCATTCAGCTGAAGGCCCCACTTGTCAATACCCTAGACCACGTGTTATATCTCGGCCTTCATAGTGTTAGATTCTACAGTTTTGTTTCTATCAGAGCTCACCAGGGTCAAATCATCAGCAAAAGCCCGCACGAGCGTCTCTTCCCAAAATTTTCCTAGCATATCATCTATGAATAACGAAAAAATCAGTGGGGACATCAAACCTCCTTAAGACAGTTCCTCTCTAAATACCCTCACCTTGCTGCGTTCATCCTCTATCACCGTCACCGCTGCACGGTTGGCCAACCACGCCTTGATCCACTTGAACGAAAGCAAGATGAACTCATATATGTACAACATTTTCCTCAAGAATCCCGTCCGCCCCATAGAATCGAAAGTCTTGCTGTAATCAATAAGTGTAAGAGTAGTTCTCTCCGGTGGTTTCCTCTGAAGCTGTCACTGAACCGCTGCGAGAGTCTAAGGCATTGGTTGGTGGTTGATCTGCCTCTCTTCCTATAGCCACCACACTCCTCTTGTTCATCATCCTCTTGAGTACCTTCCTTAACTGGTTCGGCAGGGCTGTCTGTCTATAGCTACTTACAAGCACTGGGCTCTTTTCTTTCTTCAGGATAAGTGTGATCAGAGTGGTTCTTCACGATTGGAGTATACCCTTTACTTGAGAGCCTGTCCACTTCCATATTCAAATGTATCCACTTCTCTCTTCTCGTTGCTAGGTTTCATGTTAGATGGCTTATGATTTTCCTGACCTTCCGTAAGTATTCTGTATTTCATGATGACTCTTATCAGTGTAGTCTCCACTGCCTCCTCAAACAGAATCTTTACCAGCAATTCAAATATACGGGGAATCTCGTTGGACCCGATGGGGAATTGAGAGAGGTTTCGTATGAACTCTCCCGTTTGTTTCCGAGCTTCATCATTCTTGCTGGGTGGTATATATATTTGATCACACTGAGGGTTCCTCCTTCTTCCGTGTGAATTGCAACATTCTGGGCTTCCATCTTGCTAAGCAGTTCATATGCTCTCTCATCATATCCAAAACTGTCCCAGACGTCGGTCACGAAGCCCCCTTCCCTGTGCACTACCGCACCACTACCTTTCCTGTTTTTCTGATAGAGGAATATTCAATAATTTGTGGTATCATTTCCTGCTGTCCCAGTTTACGCTCTTGTACCAGGACCACATCAATTAATTCTCTCTCAACCAGTTGCCTTATTTCATCTATCTTAGTGGCTAGATATTCACAGTTTCACAGTAGTATATTTAGACCTTTCCTCTTGGAAGCTCCTCCTCCTCCTAATCCCTTTCTACTTGGGTTCTTGCTTGACAGAGAGTCGGAGGCATCGCGGTCCTCGAATTAATGGCACTTCCACGTGTTTCCCCTTCTCTTTAGTTCTAGCATCTTCCTTGCTTTTTTTGTGCAATATCAGGTAGTAGCGCCTTTAGTTGCTCTGACAGACCAGCGGTGTTTCGCTAATCGTATGTATTGCGACACTATGTTTTTTGTGACCTGATTGCAAGCTGTTTCCCACTTGCCATCCCGTACAACTCATAGGTTGGTTGTTTGACCTCTGTACCCTTCCACAAGCATGCCAAGGGTATCCACATTCCCAGCTCACAGTAGAAGTATGCGAAGGTATTCTTCCAGGATTTTGCTACCCTCGCTTGTCAAAACCCCGGTCCCTTTTGGACCAGGCATCTTCAAAGATAATAGCTTCCCATCCCCACAGCACACCCAACATCTTCAGATATCTTCTGGGTGGAGATGCCTTTTGTACTGCTTTTTAATAGTATAATCTGCAAATTATATAAACTTTTAAGCCATTGTTAATCATGGTGTCCGCTCAATTCTGTCGTGGTCATTTGGGTCGCGGTCATTTGGGTCGCAGTCATTTGGGTCCGTGTTTACAAAAAGTATAATAAACATGCATAGTTAATTTAGCTTATGTATAATTGAATGCTTTCTCAGTTTTAAGGTTAATTAAAAATATATTTTAAAATTTAATGAAATTTCAATATATAAAAAAACACTTAATGCGCTTTCACAACGTGTTGAACAATGAAAATTGAACATACTCTAATAAATAAGATTTTTTACATCGAAGGTTTGCTTAAGTCTAACAAGGGAAAATAAGCTTTAAGCACGAAGGTTTAAATTAGTTCATAGTATAGAAAAAATCAATACCGCATATTGATACAACCCATCGTCTGGGTTGTATCGTTTAACAATATTTCAAAGCTTTACCGTAGCGTCTCTGTACTTCTTTTTCCCATGAAATGGCTCAACGCAATCGACCTGCATTTTCTTTGTTGCAGCTAGACTATTTTCCCTTTTCAATGTATCTATGAATTTCCATATGTTTGGATGCAAGAAAGATGCGTTACGATGCGTTATGATGAGCTTCGATGATATTGTTGGTTCTAGGTGAATTATTCAACAATAATCCATGGACATTTCAAATTTGAACAGGAAACAATGGCATTGTGTTTTTTTTATATATGAAAATGTCATTAATTATTAAAATATTTTATTAATTAACCTTAAAACTGAGGAAGCATTCAATTATACAAACGTTAAATTAAATATGCATTTTTATAACACTTTTTATAAACTCGGACCCAAATGACCACGACCCAAATGACATAGACTCGTTAATCATCTTTATAATCTTCATTGTTATATTTCGAAAAAATAAATGCGGGGAATGTTCTGTGCAGGTAATTTAGGTGATCCTACTTGATCGAAAACGTTCAACCATCCAACCAGAGACTTACCATATAGCCACCCGTTTTTTGAGCATCATTTTTCACAATGGTGTCAAGTGACTTTCAGCTGACCACGGCCCTGTACTACAACGTGTATGCCATAGAACTCAACCTAGTACTACCAAGTCTCTTAGGTTGTGCTATGGTGTGTAGCCAACATGAAGACTGTGGAGGGTTCGTGTGGAATTCAAATACAGTGAGTATTAAATTTACACATACATGACTAAATACACATCACTGGAATGAAAATACTATAATGTATACGGTATACCTATGTAGTTGCAAAATATAGAATCAGCAAGATCGTCTATTTCTGTAAACATTGATGCATGTTTAATTAAAATGTTATAATTTTGTGTTTGGTTATGATAAATTACGAATGAATTTTAATCGAATTATTTATTGTCGTAGGGTAGATTGGATATCTTTTTGTTGGTGACCGGTATATTGCACCATGGTAAATTCCACCCCGGTAAATTCCACCCCGGTAAATTCCACTCCAGGTATATTCCACCCCGGTATATTCCACCCCACTTTACGGTTTAGGTTTGGTCAGTTATGTATATTAATAATTTATAAATATTTTATACAACACTATAGGTAGTAGGTAACTTGCATTTTCTTTCTAGCAAATTTAACATTTTGTTGGTCAATCACAAGCCGTTTATTTTTCACTACAAATGTGATAGAACAGCAGAAAGAAATGTTGTGTGAATGCTTTTTATCAGTTGAGGTATTTAGATTTTCAATCACAAGCTGATTTTCTCCACTGGCGCCAACACAACAGCGATATTAACTGAAAGATGATGTCATATAGTACTTTTTGTAATTTTTATTTTATTATTAATATGGTGTTTCGACTGCGAGTAAAATTGGTTTATAATGATTTTTGACCGAAAGCTTTTTTTTTCACCAGGTGTATTCTGCATGTTTTTTGTTTTTTTGACTAGGAGGTTTCTGATAGGGAAGGGGGGGATTGTTGCACAGGGTTTTAATGCTGGGAAGATTCTTGCCTTTTGTACTTGATGAGATCTTGACCACGAGAGTTTTTGTTCTTGAATCCATAACAGCAACTTTTTAGCGAAAAGGGGAAAACGTTCAATGAGTTGTCTCTTCCAGCCGAACCCCTCAACACCTCTTCCAAGCATTTTTGTAAGAGTATATACCACAGTTTCATGTTAAGAAGGATTTAAAATAAACATGCTCAACATGTAAAGTGTGAAATAAACCCCCATATTATGAAAATTTGTATTTTTTATATTGGGATCGACTTGAACTACCTCTAAATATTGTCCAAATGTCTCATGATATCCTCTGAGTAATTACTTCATGCCTATGCAGTATTTAACAAATGGCCATCTAAAAATATAATATTTGACTTTTTATTGTAACTCTAATGTAATGAGTATTGTCACAGGGGTGGAATATACCGGAATGGAATATACCGGGTGGAACATACCAGGGTGGAATTTACCGGGGTGGAATTTACCAGGGTATAATTTAGCGGGGTGGAATATACCGGGGTGGAATATACTGGGGTGGAATTTAACGGAGTGGAATATAACGTGGAGGAATTTCCGACCGTGAACATTCAGTATTCTGCTCAGTTGAGATTAGAGATATTTGTCTTTTTAAAGTTGAAGATCTTTAGGTATGTATATATGATGAATACTCTGATTATTATGAATAATATCCTTCTTCTGAACTGCATATTTCTCTCCCAATCAGCCCCTGCAATGCAGTTTGGTTGTCACCTCTGCAAATTCAGAAGCTGTCCAAATTACAGCAACTGCAGTGTACAGACTCCTCAACTACCGAGACGGGAAAATATTCGAACTGCCGCACAAGTCGAGAAACTTCTAGTAATTTTCTAACTCTCAATTTAACAGTTTCAATTCAACAAATTTTAATTCAACAAATTTTAATTCAACAAATTTTAATTCAGCTAATTTAATTCAGCCAATTTTAATTCAGCTAATTTTGATTCCAGAATATTTAACTCAACAAATTTTATTTCAAGAAATTTTATTTCAAGAAATTTAAATTCAACAAATTTAAATTTAACGAACTTAATTCAACAAATTTTATTTCACCGAATTTTAATTCAACAAATTTTAATTTAACTAAATTCAATCCAAAAAAATTTAATTCTACGAATTTCATTTCAACAGGTGCATTAAATTATTATAATTCAGCAAAATGAATAAATGCATATAATAATTAGGAAATTAAATAGAAATAATAGCATTGACTTCTTTTATATCATAATATACTAGTTGTTTTTTATACAAAAGACATTTAGAAGATTACTGTTAAATAATCTACCTAAAGGTACGATTTGCAAGCAGCGATTGTTGTGATCATCCCTCAAAAATGATCACCCAGAGATTATCGCTGATCACCAGTTCAATGCATTCCTATTTCTGGGCGATCATCGCTGCATGATAATCGCAACAATCGCTGCATGCAAAACGTACCTTAAGGACATCGAACAGTACTCGCAACACATTGACAAACCAAATGGTATTTCGAAATAATTAATATCTTTAAATCTTCATTATTTGACCAAATTTTATTTGACCAAATTTTATTTGACCAAATTTCATTTGACCGAATTTCATTTCATTTGACCAAATTTCTTTTGGCCGAATTTCATTTTGACAAATTATAATTTGACCAAATTTCATTTTGACCAAATTACATTATGACCAAATTTCATTTTGACCAATTTTAATTTGACCAAATTTCATTTTGACCAAATTACATTTTGACCAAATTTCATTTTGACCAAATTTCATTTTGACCAAATTTAATTTGACAAAAGTTTCTAAATTTTACAGCTTTCTGAATTGTTGTTCCTTATAAATTTTAATAGCAAATAGCGAACCATTATATATGAAGTTAAAAATTGTACTTCTCGAAGAGAAAGCTATGGTGGGGCCATAGATGAGGCTTTTAATCTTCTATGGCTCCACCATAACTATCTACTTGTAGAAGTATATCTAATGAAAAAGGATATATTAGCTATAAATAAGAGATATATTCTTTTAACAGTACTGCCAACAGTGATTGCAAAAGCTTAAACAGTACACTGTTACCTGTGCCTGTGACGTCAAAGGTAAGTGACACCATAAAACGTTACTTTAGTAATAGCTTAAATTATAAAAATTCAGTAGCAACACGCTTATTATAATATTTGATTGAAAATATTCAAACTCAACGGGAAATCCATAATATTAGAGGTTATTTAAACTCTGTGTTGAAATTTGATCAAAATTATTATAATATTACTTACGAGTTCGTTATCAATTAATATTGTGTTTTTTAGTAAAAGAAATTATTCAATTAATTACCCATGTATTGCAAAGTTTTTCGGATTTTGGTAATGTTGTAACGATATTGGACCAATGTTGGCCCGTGAAACATTGCTGCCTGGTGTGGCCGGTAAATTCCCCCGCGCATCAACAGTTCCATCAGAATTACATTCAATCAGTGGAGATTACAAGAATGAAAATTTTCCTCATATTATAAAATGACTCGCATATCTTATCTTTAAATTCGGTGGAATGATGTAATAAGTAGTTAGATGCATAGGGTTAGGTTAGCGGTGCAATTGTGGGACGTCCGAGAGAGAAAAAATGTATACTTTATCAGGAATTGCTCGATGATTCGGAACTGACCCTACATAAAATACAGTAATAAAGTAAAACAATTGAGCATCATTGTTCATTACCATTTAATTCCCCGTGCAATTTAACTCACTCCACAGGAGAAAGCAATCTGGTCTATCAGGAAAGTGAGACTGCTGATGGTGGACTTACAGTACCTGTCTGCGACGGGCAAGTTCCACACTATGGACGGGGATGAGCTGGACAGTGGACCACTGGGAATAACACCTTACATCTCCTCCATTTGCTACGCCTTGGATGCTGTGGACTTGAAGGGTTTTACTCTCGTTTGTGGTACTACGAGACAAGTCGACTTAGTTGGAATGTACTGCATTTAATTGAAGGTGAACTCTTACGGTGAAGAACATTCATACAATATCTATTTACAGTCAATACAAATAATATTCCACTAGGGATGAGCTCTTACGGTGAAGAACATTCATACGATATCAATTTACAGTCACTACAAATAATATTCCACTAGGGATGAGCTCTTACGGTGAAGAACATTCATACAATATCTATTTACAGTCACTACAAATAATATTCCACTAGGGATGAGCTCTTACGGTGAAGAACATTCATACGATATCAATTTACAGTCACTACAAATAATATTCCACTAGGGATGAGCTCTTACGGTGAAGAACATTCATACGATATCAATTTACAGTCACTACAAATAATAATCCACTAGGGATGAACTCTTACGGTGAAGAACATTCATACAATATCTATTTACAGTCACTACAAATAATATTCCATAAAGGATGAGCTCTTACGGAGAAGAACATTCATACGATATCAATTTACAGTCACTACAAATAATATTCCACTAGGGATGAACTCTTACGGTGAAGAACATTCTTACAATATCTATTTACAGTCACTACAAATAATATTCCACAAAGGATGAGCTCTTACGGTGAAGAACATTCATACGATATCAATTTACAGTCACTACAAATAATTCAAATCTCGCAACATAGCTGGTACTGTATACACTTCATGATTATTTAACGTATAGGGGAAGAGAGGTCTCATGTCCTTATACACCTTTTCAGGCTATGTAAATAGTTTCCTCTATTTGTGATAATGATTTAGGGTTGATTGGATTAGGGCTTGTTGCGGTGCATTCTACTCTAAAGAAAACAATGAAGACTAAGCCAAAGTCTTTGATTGCTAAATCAGATTCAGCACGCGACTAACAGTGATCACTGACCTCATCGCTCACAATTCACGGTCAGTTTTCTTTTCGAAGCACTTAATCTCTGTCTCAAAAATCAAGCATCACATGATTCTCATCCGGCCAACTGACAGTCGAACTGACAAGCGTCAAATAACCCCATACAAAGCCTGAAGGAATTCCTTGGGACGAACTGATAGTGAACGGCCCGCTATATATTTATAAGCGATAATTTTCTCAATATAGGTAGCCTTGAATGTTTTTGTAATTCCGTCTTTTTCTATTTCATGGTGCACTAGAAGTTTCCGCTTGACAGGGACTTTATGTTCAAAAAATTTAAATTTTGCTAAATATTCTTGTGTAAAGAACAGATACCAATCCCGGATATTTGTTCTAATTGTAAGGGATCATTTTACAGTATGTTTAATGAAAAATAGAAGTAAAAGAATATGATGTAGGGATTCGCCCACCCCGTTTATTAGTTGTTAACACGAATATTTCATTCTACCACTGTTCATATATATTAATTCGTTCTATCACTGTTCATATATAGTAATTCGCTCTATCAGTGTTCATATATATTAATTCATTCAATCACTGTTCATATATATTAATTCGTTCTATCACTGTTCATATATTAATTCGTTCTATCACTGTTCATATATACTAATTCGTTCTATCAGTGTTCATATATTAATTCGTTCTATCACTGTTCATATATATTAATTCGTTCTATCAGTGTTCATATATTAATTCGTTCTATCAGTGTTCATATATTAATTCGTTCTATCAGTGTTCATATATTAATTCGTTCTATCACTGTTCATATATACTAATTCGTTCTATCAGTGTTCATATATTAATTCGTTCTATCAGTGTTCATATATATTAATTCGTTCTATCAGTGTTCATATATTAATTCGTTCTATCAGTGTTCATATATTAATTCGTTCTATCAGTGTTCATATATTAATTCATTCTATCAGTGTTCATATATTAATTCATTCTATCAGTGTTCATATATTAATTCGTTCTATCAGTGTTCATATATTAATTCGTTCTATCACTGTTCATATATTAATTCGTTCTATCACTGTTCATATATTAATTCGTTCTATCACTGTTCATATATTAATTCATTCTATCAGTGTTCATATATTAATTCGTTCTATCAGTGTTCATATATTAATTCGTTCTATCAGTGTTCATATATTAATTCGTTTTATCACTGTTCATATATTAATTCGTTCTATCACTGTTCATATATTAATTCATTCTATTAGTGTTCATATATTAATTCATTCTATCAGTGTTCATATATTAATTCGTTCTATCACTGTTCATATATTAATTCGTTCTATCACTGTTCATATATTAATTCATTCTATTAGTGTTCATATATTAATTCATTCTATCAGTGTTCATATATTAATTCGTTCTATCACTGTTCATATATTAATTCGTTCTATCACTGTTCATATAATAATTCATTCTATTAGTGTTCATATATTAATTCATTCTATCAGTGTTCATATATTAATTCGTTCTATCACTGTTCATAATTTATATTAATATCTTACCTATAGTATATTTAGTGTTATACGATCTCAATAATATATAGAATATTGTACACACTGAATAAGCTACTATATATCACTTATATTAAACTGGAGACTTTGTTCCGACTTCTATATTTTCGACAAAATTAGCTAATATCTTTAATTATATTTAAAGTATATTAAACATATATCAATATAATGAAACTGGTTTTGAGGTAGACTGCTATACTAATCCCAGTTATATATTAAGTAAAACACGTATATTTATCGTTAAGTAACATTGAAATATATAATCTCTATATAATAAGTTAAACTACCTTATCTATTAAATAGCTCGGACTTTGTTATCATGCTTTATTCAGTCGATTACATAGAATTTAAAAGGGGAATCTATGCACTCTAATAGAAGCATTTCTACAAGATCAGATTGGTGCCGCTTGTGATGCATTTGTTCCTATAGAAACATAGACTGAAAGCTGTAGTAGCTACTTAATAAAGGTGATTATATTGAATAATTGGAACACTGTCTCCTTTGCATATTATTCACCTTTAAATTGCAACCTTTGAAATCTTGAAAGACCTTTTGAATTTTAATATACAGAGTGTCCAAAAAAAAACGGAAAACATTTTAAATTAGTGTATTTCAACAACTATTGAAGGTACAGTTTTTTTCTGGTATCATTTTGTTTGTTGAACCCTTCTCCATCAACAGTTGCATTTTTATGTAATTTTCTAATTATTTTGGTGAATAGTATAACGATTTTATTGATGGCTGGTGAAATGGCTTTGCCCAAATGGTCAGAAAGGAAGTAACTTCAAATCTTAAGAAAATCCTTATTGAACAACAACCCCATTAAAATATTGACAATCTGCAGAAAGGTATTTAGGTACAAAGAGGAAGGCACAAGTTTAAATTTTATCAAGGGTCGATCGTTTATTTCACAAGAGGACAGCATCTCCTTTTGTTCAGCCACTCATTTTAGAAAATAAAAATATTTTTGTTTTATTTTTCAATCAAACGAATTACTAAACATTACCGATAATGGTAGTTTAGAATTACTAAAGATTACCTATAATGGTAGTTTAGAATTACTAAAGATTACCTATAATCCATATATCAAACTAGTTGTCCTTCATTATAGAGGAGTTCTACCAGTATCAACTCCTCTTTAATGAAGTTCTGTATGGAAGAGAACCTTCTCGAATTATAAAGTGTTGGTAAACGACACGAATTTATAACGAATTTATTCTTAAAAATATTCTGGGAAATCTGCCCTAAAAGGACCAGTTTTCTATCCGATTTTTAAAATCCCCTATAGTGAAGTAAACTCTACAGTGAACTAGTTGAAGTTCACTATAGAGGAGTTTTACAGTGAGATCATGAAGTGTGCAGTACAACAAACTACATTATGACAACAAATTGTATAGATATTATGCAGTTGTGAGCAATTTCTTTGTGTACATTTTAGCCGTGGGCTTTTTGCTATGTTTTTTTTTCATCGGTTACCATCTCATATAGTGCATCATACTTACATCAATTGAAACCATTAAGCATTAAGTTCATCAAAAACTAATCGTATCTCAAATAGACAAAACCAGAAATATTCACCGAACTTTAGGGGAGGATGGTCATCAATGGGACACTGGGAACAATGGGACATGCAGAATAACTTTTTTATTTGTAGGTAATTTGTAACAAAATCTTAGTGGTAAATTAGGCATATTTCATTGCATTCACTCGCATTGCATTCAGCGGTTGGGGTGCAGTTTTAGAGGTGGGAAAACTAATTTTTTCGTACTTTGTTTCAATTGTTATAAATCTGTTAATTTAACATATAATGCTTACGGCATTTTCACATGATATTAAGTAATATGTAAAATATGATCATACGACCTTTATACTTTTGTAGTTGAGCCGCTATACCCATATGTTTTCAAAATGTCCCATTTAACAATGGGACAGTGCCCTATTGTCAACCAAACTGTCTAGTTACTCCATATGAATCAATAAATATCTATTTTTGATACAATAATGTGAACTGTAGCTTCAGGGCTTCTAGTAGAAACAGAGCTTCCAGCTGAAGCGGGACTTTCGACTATGTTCAAGGGCTTTAGCAATCTGAGGTCATGACAAAGAACTCATAAAAAACAAATTTCACTAATAAAAGAAAAAGACGCAGCATGATTGCAACGGATACACCAGAGAAAGAAGAGCTTTTTGCTGGTGCCACTAAGGATAAGGCCTTCGAAATCACTTCATAAAATATCCGCCGTCGATGGCCTGTGAACTATTGTTCTTGGTCTGGTATAGAACTCTTAATCTAACTGATCCATTTGTCTGAAGAACTTAAATCTCTACCGAAAACGTTGAAAATAAAGATTTATGCACTTGTTGAATTTGATGCAACTTCTAAAACGTATTCTGTTGGCCAAAAGCATGAAAAAGATAAATACGAAATATTGATGTTAGGGAAGATTAAAGTGCAATGAGCTTAATTTTCCAAATGTTCCTGACATGGCTTCGTTGGAGCTAGAGGACATCAAACTGATTTTATGTGAACCAACTAAGTGTGGGACAACATAAAGAGATAATTCGAACTTTGACCATAACCTCAACAATATACAAGTTTGATAAACTGTCTCATCGTTCACCTGAGTATGTCCCATTGTTCACCAGTGCTGTTATACAATGGGACAATTTTTTTTTTCTAGTCAACAGAATATGTGATAGCATTCGACTTAGTTTCATTTTATAAAGGAATATCTATATTACACATGGATTTTTTATTTTTCATACTTTGACCATAGTAAATGAACTATCAATCTTTCTGTGTTTTTTGTCCCATTGATGACCATCCTCCCCTACAATCGTTGTAGCTAAAGAGTCGGAAGACTTTAGTCCACACTATCAATGGAAGTAAATGAAAAGCAATCAAATATATAGGTTGTATTATTTGAATCAAATTTAATGTCATTAGTTATAAATAGGGCAATAGGTAGTCTGAAGGATTACAATATATATATAGCAATTTGCATAGACACGAAGGCGGCAGTCTTTAACTATCTAAACTTGAAATAAATCATAGGAACTTGTTCCTAACAGGATATGATGACTATATAGGGTATGATAATCAGCTGATCGAAATTATGAGCCGCTGGGTCACAAACAAAACATGTGACGTCATTCTATTGCGTCGTCTGCTAAATACCATACCCTTTATGTTACTGTACCCTGGTTCCTAAAGTTAGTTTCGATATTATCACACATGATACTTCTAACCTTTTAATCATAGGTGATATATCTGCCTATATACTCCACATAGAGCACTGATAAGTAGGGTTGTGTCAATATGCTTTTAAAATCATAGATCCCGAAAATAATATAGACGGAGAGAATAAAAGAGTATTGAATCTTTCTACACCAGCGGTATATACAATTCGATACCATTTCATTTCGTCTGTGATATTCTTAAGATCTATGATTTTAAAAGCATATTTTCACAACCCTACTTATGACTTTAGAGTACAATTTTCAGAATAGGTTGGTAATAGGTACTAATTAAGGTAATATGACCGCACTGTCCTTAAAATTAACATAAGTGGTCATAACTGATCGTTGAACAATCGGCAAATCGTTGAACAATAAGCAAATCGTTGAACAATCGGCAGATCGTTGAACAATCGGCAGATCGTTGAACAATCGGCAAATCGTTGAACAATCGGGCTATAGTTGAACAATAAGCAATCGTTGAACAATGGGAAGATCGTTGAACAATCGGCAAATCGTTGAACAATCGGCAAATCGTTAAACAATCGGCAGATCGCTGAACAATAGGCAGATCGTTGAACAATCGGCAGATCGTTGAACAATCGGCAAATGGTTGAACAATCGGGATATAGTTGAACAATAGGCAGATCGTTGAACGATTTCACTATAGCAAGGGTTTGGACTGAAATTGAGCCCATTTAATAATGCAGTAAGTACCAATAGCCAATAACTATGCAGTTATAGTTTGTACTAGCAGAAAAAAGAATTAAAAGTTACAAATTTAGTATTACTAAATCTTTACAGTGGAATTAAATATGAAAGATGAAAAATGTCCCGAAATTAAGTGTCAATAGAAATGGATCCCTTTTCTATAGTTTTCAATCATAAATGATTAATGTAGAAATAATTTACAGCAATAGATTCCAAAGATAACTAAAGTATTTAATATATATAACAACTACATATAGTAACCAAATGAGTAAAGTAACTAAAGCAGATAATACACCTTGGACAGTTATCCAAAATATTCACAGTTTCTGATATAGAGTAGAACTCCTCTATAGTGAAATTAGTGTCCTGAGTAAGAGAACTACCCTGTAGCTTTCCATTAGTTTTCTACAAAAAAGAAAAACGATATATTTAATTTTACATTTTAACTTAAATATCATTCTTTTCATATATTAGGAAACTATTGTCTATTTATGGCAGACTAAAGAAAATTTGTTCACTATCAGGTTAGTTCCCCTACTCAGGAGTCTACATTCACTATAGAGGAGTTTTAATATATTTCTCCTAATCGAATAATAACATTTTGTCTTAATGATAAGAGTTACAAACTGTACACAGAAAATAGACAATCAAAATCATTCTTTACAAAAGAGTTTTTCATTTTTAGAGCTTAAATGTTTTATTTATAAAACCGTTAAAAAGACCTTACCCTGTATGGATTTAATATTTAAGTGACAAATAAAAAGGGACTTAAGAACAGAGGACTTCTAAGAAAATTACCCCACAACACTTTAAATAACGAGAATATTCCCTTAAAGGTCCCCTCCACTCTGTAGTAAAATGTCTCTTGAAATGTTTTAAAATAAAACAAAAGTTATATAACAAATCACACTTAATGTAAAAGAAATTGATAAAGTATTTGCTTCGTAATTAATTATTTAAGAAAATATTCACACTAAACCGTCACTGTCCGACATTTCTATTAGATTCAATAGAAGAACAAGAACGGGATACGAACCTTATCACGTGTTATCGTGAATTTAATACTAATTAGGTATATAGGTTCACTTTTAGGTAGCTTATAGTTTTTAGGGTAAAGGTATGTATATACGGTTTAGGTAGCAATTTATTATATGACTATTTGATTTATTATGGCTTTTAATTATTGAGAGGTAATTTGTTCTTTTTCTTCGCTTGGAATTCAGAGGAAAGAACAAAAATCACGAGAATAACTTAAATTACATATTATAATAAAAATATAGAACCAAATTTGAAATGGTTTGCAGTTTTATAATCAGTAACATTAGTTCTAATGAATAGAGAAATTAAAGAATTAGAGTGGAGGGAACATTAATTTAATATTTCATTATCATTCAAATAGGTTTCATTTTACACGTTAATTCAGTATTCACTCCATATATTCTGCTTATGGGTATTTATTCATCTAAGTAACAATATAATTGATATAAAAATAAAATGGAGATAAAGCACCTGATAAAAACTTTTAAAAGTTAGATATTAATTTTCAATGTTCTTCTCACTTTAAAATAATTAGATTTATTTTCCTAAACTGAGGATATAAAATGTTATGGCTATGGTGACGTCATCAAGACTTAATTGCAATAAAAGAAACTCTATCACCTTCAATTTCTATTTATTATAGTAATACGAAACAAATTCAATAAAAATATCAGATAATTAATATATATATTGAAATAAAATATACATCAATGATGCGGAGTAATTAAGTTTAGATATTTCAGTTCCAAGTTCAACGTTAAGTTGATGTGAAAAAGGTGCACTGGCCCTTCCTATCGATGACGTCATCATTGCTTTTTATTTTTCATGCATTTCCCATAGTCTTAATTTGTACCTCACAGCCAATGTTTTAAAAGAAAGAAAATTGATAATGATTTCAATTAATGTATCCAAGATACTTAATTTGTCTCCAGTTATTTGATAGATTATTTATTATATTTTTTTGGATTATAAAATTATTTTAAATGAATAAAAGAACCCAAATGAAAATTCCCTACAAAATTAGAACACAAAAATAGAGATTCTTACAATGATTAAAATTCAATAAAAGTTTTAACAGACAAGGCATGACGTCACAAGTACCAATCTAAATAAAGTCAAGAAATGTTTTTAAAACAAGAAAGTGTACTGTTTAACAGGTAATTTATAGATTAGTGCTTGTGACGGCATTTTAATGTCTCTATTACCCATGAAAGTAAAGACAGGCAGAGTGAGTCATTAGTCTAGGGTTGTGACAATATGCTTTTTAAATAATAAAGCTTGAAGATAGTATAGATGTAGAGAATTAAAAAGTATTCGATACCATTTCAATCCATTTTGGCTATGATATTTTTAAGATCTATGATTTTAAAAGCATATTGTCACAACCCTAGTTAGCTATTATATTATTACTTCACATATTATAATGGGAAGTAGAAGGAACTATTTCTCCCTATTTTAGGGTAACTTGTGATGAATGTCCCCAAATCACACGCAATATTTAGGGTGAGTTACGAAAACCAATCAATATTTTAATCCTATATAATAACATGGGGGTAAACGTTTTAATTATACCTTTGATCGAAAATGTGGAACAGTTCGATAACTCAGAACTTACCCTAGATTGGCTGTTTCTACCCAAGCGCTTTCGTTTAAATCAAGTGGATATTTTCTTTAATAAAAACAAAGCGATTGGGCAGAAAAAGTAATCATTGATATTTCCTATGGAAGTTAGAATCAAGTTACATGGCACTGAAATGAGAGAAAAACTAATGCATAGTCTCTATAAAGTAACTGCGGGTGATAAAATAGAACATATACACTCAAATGCTCTAATAACTATACTTAAAATGAATAGAAACCATTTATACAAATAAAATACTAATCATATTAGAGTGTGACAATGGTGTTTCTCTACTCCACACCTCAAACCTCTCCCTCTGTTTTACCGCCGTTCATTTGCCTGTTGAAGTTGTACTTCTTGTCCATGTCTTCGTAGAGTTCATCGTCACCGTCAATGGCAATCTTCATCTTCATTTCGTCTTCTGGTGACGTGGCGTTGGTGATCATCTTACTCTCCCAGTAACTCCAGTCGCCCTCGCACTCGCTCACTCGCCTGCCATCGCCGCCTGTAACGGAGCAAGGCGCTAATATTAGCTCTTTACAACTGACCAATCACAGACTGAGTTGTTAAGTTTCAAGTGACGTCACTGACGATATCAAAGGAAGTTAATTCAATTCTATATAATAACACTGTTTTAGCGACAAAATGCAGTTTATTCGTGGATGATAACTTGAGAAAGTAGTTGAAAAAAAGTAATGTTGCAGGACCTCAAAAGTTTAAGAAGCGCCTTTTAGTTGATTTTGTAAGAGAATTTAACTAAAATTGGATTATATAAATATTTAAAAAGCTACAGACAGCTTATTATCATCTTAACTGTTCCTTCAAATCCTCGATTAGGTAGATATTCAATTTTTGTAAAATTCAAATACAGTAGAACTCCTCTATAGTGAACTTCTGTATGGTGAATGAGTTAGGATGAAGTTGAATGAATTGCCATCAGTTTTAGAAAACTTATGGCAATTTTATGAGAGACAAAAGGAAACATCCTAACTCCTTCGCTATACAGGAGTTCACTATAGAGGAGTTCTACTGTAGTTGATCACTAGGCCTCACCATCACAGTAATCACTGTCGGTCTCACTCAACCTCCGCCTGTCCAGCTCTTCCACAGCCAGTCTGTTACTAGCAATGTTCACACAGAATTTACCAGAGGTACTCCAGTCATCTTTGAGACTGAGGTTGTACATGGAGTACTCTGGTTGTCCTGTGACCTCTTTGACGATGTTCAGGAACTTCGGCAGTCGCTGTTTCATCTCATCACCTGTGTTGGTGGAGTAGGTCTCCAGTAGCATCAGGTCCAGGCACCTAATAAAAATAGAATGAGTGTACATTACAGGTACGTTTTGCATGCAGCGATTGTTGCGATCATCGCCTAGCAATAGGAATACATTGAACTATAGTGCGAAGCGATAATCGCAATAATCGCTGCATGCAAAACGTACCTTAACCACGTAAATTGGAATTATTTTTATTCACTGAAAATGGTTATTTTCTAAGTATTCTCCACCGTGTTCATCCCTAGAGAAATATCATTCTGAATTACTTAGCATCAATGCGCAACTGACCGTTTACGAATATCTAAGCCATCGAAATCATACATATAAGTAGTCCATATTTTAGGAATATTTACCTGCTATGACATGGTTCTCTGTAGATATCCAGTTGGAAGTACTGTGCATTGTGTATGAAGCAGCGCCTTGTCTTGTAGATAGGGTAGTGCTGGTCATCTGCCTGCTGTTTGGATGTGTTCCAGTCCCTCTGAGTAACTGCGGTACGCACCTCCACAATCTGACCCAATTTTTCGGGTTTGCGGATCGTGTACGTGTAAGAGTGGTGACCTGAAATGGAATTAAAATTATAAGCCTGAACAAAAACTACATTTCTATTTTAATCATAGCCACAGATTTGAGGAAGTGAGTATAACCTATAGTATACTAATGAAAATATATCCGAAAAATCTAGCAGCTCTCACACAAATTAGAATAGCGTCTCACTATTCAAACACTTAATGGAACTTACTGAGTGGGTGTTAATACATGTCACGAAAGGTCAATAGGACATTTCTAAAGGTCGAAATGGTTCATGACATATATCATCGACCACATATCGACCACGGTTAGTGTCCGATTTCAGAAACTATACCGAATATGAAGATTCAGCAACTAGAACCATGTTGTATAATCTTTACCTTCAGCCCCTCTCTTCCTAATCCTCGCCTGCATTTTTCTGCTGTTTGTTCTGAGGTAAATGTGTTCGACAGTAAAGTCCTGAAAGAAGAAAACACACATTTAGCATGACTAAAGAGATTATAAATTGAGGAAATAATGAAGTTTGAACACTGAACTCATATATTTGTACAGAAGAGCAAAATGATCATTGAATACCATTCACTGACTTTCAAACTCTAAACTGATAGATATACAAGATAGACCATTCTTAAAAATTAAATCAGTTACTATATCTCTTTGAAATAATAAATAAAAATAATAATTAATGATAACAATAAAATTTAATAATTTTTAATAATAAAAACCTGTTAGCTACAATATCTCTTTGTGTGATAATTTTACATAATAGTTTTCTATTTAGATGTCTTAAGTAATTTACTAAATAAATATATACATGCTGTACTTGAATTATTATATAAAAACAGTAGTTTCTGTCATTTATGGAAAGCAGTCTCATATAATTCAAATGGGGAAAACCTGATAAACAGGACACCCTGTTAGAAAAAGTCAAATTGCCTAGTCACGTTGAGTAGAAGTAGAATCACTGCATTAAGGTACAAATCACTAGGTACTATCAAAGAAAAGAGTCTCTGCAAGATGTTAATTTCTCAAATCACAGTTTTATTATTTCCTATTATTTTCAAATTCTATAAAATTCTTATTGTGTACTCAGATCTATTTTAAAATATCTACAATAATTAAAACTAGTAAAGTTTCTTTTCGAAAATGAGAAATTAGTAAACTGTCAAGAAATCATTACGGATTTACTTTTCTATGACTAGGTACCAAAGGATGCAATCTAGGTTCTTACTTGGAACTTGGAGAAGTTTTCAATGGGAGGCAGAGGACCTGACACTAGGTACTTCAGTTTCTTGGCGTTACGTCTCAGTCTGTCCCCTGTCTCCAGACCAATCTTCTGACACACGACCATCACCAACCGTTTCATCTGAACAACAAAATGTATCGTAAATTTGAAAAAAATCAATGCAGAGTAATTAAAAAATGCTCAAATATTTCATGTTTCTCAAGTATAAAACAGCAAAGAAGGCTCATTTAAAAAAGTTATAAATCATTGGGAACTTCCACCACCGTAAATTTGCCAGTTGCTCCAATATTTCTCTTTTAAGTGAATAAACAGTAGAACTCTTCTAAAGTGAAATCCTCTATAGTGAATGTGGAGTTCTGAGTAAAAGAATTACCCTGAATAGTGAAACAAATTTTCTTTAGTCTGCCATGAAGTTTTAGAAAACTGATGGCAATTCATGACAGACTAATGAAAATTTGATCACTATTCGGAGTAATTCTTTTACTCAGGAGTCAGGACTCTTCATTCACTACAGAGGAGTTCTACTGTATAGTTAGTTAGGTTTCCTCACCTTTGCCTCAAAATCTGTAGAGTTGTCTATGACGTCAAAGTAGGGATGCCCAATCCAAGCAGCCGCAGCTCTACCGTCTAATTTCTGCGCCAATGAAATGTTTTCACTCCGAACACAATGGTCCTGCGAAAGAAAGATATGTCTAAAGAACAAATTTAAATATTAGTGTAGATCCATTTGATATTTTGAAAGATGAAATAGTTGAGTACATAATTCTAATATTGAATGAATATATTTTCCCCATCCAATATCTGACATCGAAATAAAATATGTACGAACGTACAAGGAAGTTTCTGCAATAAGAATTGTTTTGCGGTGTTGTGAAATTAACCTCTCTAGATATTATTCTATACATTTCAATTACATTAAATACCACTGAAGCAGTAGGTAGGTATATTAAATTTTTACGAACGTAGGTAGAATCTACTCACCTCGACTGTGTAGAAATCCTCAGCGCCTACTGAAGCAGACACCATGTGAATGATTTGGTTGTACCTGAAATAGTGATAGGACATCTAATAGAGTGCAACTTTGAAATATTATTATAGCAGTAAAAATATAGTCACTCAAAATAATCCAAATACCATTTTTTTCTGTCGTAGGTTATGATTGTTACATCCTTTTTTTTATAAAAACAGAACATCTGCTATCCATACAATATCAAATTATCATTTGACTATATTTGACTATTTATCTACATTTTGGATTTAAAGTGTCTATGGATTTAACCGTAGCAATTACTTAGTGCAATTTAAAGAATAGACCCACTCAAAACCTACCTGATTCTTTTTCTGCAATGGGCACCAACCTGTTGTCCCTGAGATCCACAGTGTTCAGGTTATTCTTGGTTAGAATCTGCTGCCACTGCTCAGCATTGATGAAAGCACTGGCATCCATGCTGCCCCTGTCACAAATCACCAGACAGTTCTTGTGACTTCTCTCAGCTAGTTGGAAGTAGGTATTCTCCATCTGCAGCATCGTCAGCAGTAGGTTCTCTTGGAAATTCAGAGCTGAGAAAAGAAGAAAAATGTTGAGTTATGATTTCAGAGGCCATTCGTATATATTTATGAAATGTGCTTGAGTTATGAAGTCGTTTTCTATGTTTACTTTATAGAAAATGATGTAAGTGAAGATCTTCGTCATAATTATCCCTCAATGACCGTAGTTTTATAGATTTAAATCATAGAAAACTATTTTGTGCACCCGAGATTTGAAGGGGCTTGAGTTATGAAGTAACCAATACTATATAACTCAGGGGTTTCACTGTATATAGTGTCACTAAAAGTAAAGTAAAGTATTTCGGCCAGTGAACACATTAAAACCATAGAAAAGAATGAAAATCAAAAGTTGTATCACTCCGTCTTTTCATTTCAACAATCTGACACTAAATAATATAATATTACAAGATTATCATTGTAAAATCTTGTATTTAGTAAATAAAAACTAATTGAATAAATACAGATAATAAATAAAGTGTTATTCGTTCTTTTTTTTGCCACATGTTATTTCCCCAAACTAAAATCGGCGATAGTTTATTTATTGTTGAAATAATTATATTCAAAATAGGGGATGTGAAATACATAAATTTGATATAATTACCTATTATAGCCATAGATCACATACCTGCATTAGTTACATAAATATTCTATTTAGTTAAGAGTGTGCTTAGAACATAGTTACTAGAAAACAAAGAAAAGCACATAAGTAGAATTCATTTCAAGAGAGAGATCTGTTTATTCATGCTAGTCACACTTATACACAATGATCATTGGCAGAGTCGATGAAAAGAATTTAAATGAGGAAAAACCGCTACCTATATATGTACATTGATAAATAAATAGAATATATGTTTAAATAAGAAACACCAATCCTTAATAAAACGTGATGTTTGTTATCATACTTGCAATAAAATATTTCCTAATAAAAAATTTCGTAAGAAAAAAAGAAATTTCTAAAAATAATAAATAGTGATATCTATTTCCGTTTTAACAATAATATTCCATTATCAGAACAAAGGAAGTACAATAAATATATATGTACGCACGAGTGGAATTACAAATAGAAACTTAAATTTCTCCTCAAAATGAGGAAATGTTCGTCGCCTTCGCATACGAAATATCACAATAATTGCTTCCTCGACTCAAGTTTCATCTCGGCTAATCCTTATGGACCTAGTGCACTGTAGGGTTAGAGCGGTTTAAGTAGGGTTTGTCCATAGATAAGCATAGAAGATACTGCATCTATGATGTATTTATCTGTCTGTAGATAAGGTTTCCGGTATTAATTAGTGCGAAATAAGCTATAGTTCTGTTATCTTTATATTCTTGGTATTCAGACTATTTTCTAGTGACAGGTTGACATCTTTGACATCTCCTATCGGTGTCATCTTTGACATATATCGAGATTATTATAGGTACAATAGCAGGGCAACCATTGTAAAGAATTAGGTCAGTAGACAGTATATAGTGTCGGTTTTCTCACGATTTGTCTCGTGGTTGGGTATTTGCCAGAGACACTGTCTAAGAAACCTTGTCTGATCTTAATACTAATTCTATACATTAACAAGCAAGATGACTTAGATCATAAACACATATAGATAACGGATACAGGAAGTTTCAACCTAGATAAAACTATGTACATGTTGTTATGTATGGGACTAGGTAGGAAAATGCAGCTACTGAGGCAGTCGCAGAACATCATCACTCTCATAGATCAACTCTTTTTAAACAGAATCAGTGAGTCATCAACAAACTCGTGGTCGATGAAAAACGCGGGCTTATCGGAAGTAAAATGTCTTATGCAACAGAAAACCTATTCAAATTAGTAACCTGTTAATAACACAAGAAGAATGGTTACAATATTTTATTGGTTTACTGTAAACCGTGAATCAATTTCGATTTTTTATAGAAGTAGAGATCGTAAGTTTTATTGTGTGGACACATCTATAGTCAATTTGTCACTATATGAGTAATACTTTTATAGTCAAATTTCTAGAAAATATCTATTCACAATAATAGTGTTTCAGTCTTTTCTTTCCTTATACAATGAGAATGTCATTGTTTATATCATGAGGCAGTACAAAATTATCACCAAAGTTGGCTCCTACCCATCTTTACGGAGTGCAGTTCATGCCACCCTCGTACCTAGAGGAACCCCAATTCTCCCTCTTCTGTCAACAGACCTCTGAATCACATGACTTGAGGGGCTGCCCTATCTTTGAAAGGTAAAAACGTAATATCACCAACTTAGTATAAACTTCCGGTAGAACAAACGTCGAAGTCTCGGAAATTTTGTGTTTCTGTGTTTTGAATTAACTAAAGCTCTGTGTTTTGAATTAACTTAGGTTCTGTGTTTTGAATTAACGAAGGTTCTGTGTTTTGAAAAGAGTCAATTTAAGTAACTAAGGTTCTGAAGGAAAGTGATGGTACTGATTAGTTGATTTTAGATAATGACAAGTTTGACATTGTGGTTTCGAGTTCCACAGGGTAGTACTTAGGTTCAATTCTTATTAACTTTTACTCACATATTCAGATATTCGATATCTTATTGAAAATTCTATGACTGGTTGAACAATTTGCAACTTTATAGATTTCACGCAATGATTAAGAAAGGTTGTATAAGAATATTTAATGGAATTTAATCATGGGATAATTGTAGTTTATACAGGATAAGAATGTGACATGGTTGAATTTTAGGCGACTATACATAAATGCGCACAAGCGGTTGAACCAATAAGTAAAACAGTTATAGAAAAATTAACATTGAATATTGAATATTTTTCTTCCCGTTTATACGTAAAGCACTTTAAAGTCTTCCTTATATATTCTTTAATGTACAATAGACTCATTCCGACACTCATACGGTATCTTTGTATTGAATGGAAAGTCTAAATCTAACTAACGAATGGGAATTATTTACAAAAAGAGTTGTATATTTTAAATAGAGATTTAGGTGTAAATGTTATTCTAGAAATTAATTTCACATTTGCCAATAGAATTTTATTTAGGGAAGGTAGGATCAAGTTATTTTGACATAAAAATAGGTAGTTTTTCTATTGTTTTATAATTTGACTTATAAATAACTAAGATCTTGTCGGTGATTTTTTGAAGGTTTAAAATTTATAATAGCTACTTTATACTAAATTAGTCTGTTCTGGTAGATCAGTGAAACTATTATAAATAAGAAGAAAATGATTAGTAGGCTAATTGCAATTCAAATACCATCAGAGTAAGCTATCTGACAACTAATATGAAGATTCGAATAAGGAAAAAAATTGCTATTGAAACCAGATACAGTACTGGACACTCTTAGGACTCGGAAAGTGGGTGTTAACTCAGATCAAAGATCGTGCCACTACCTAAATTTAAAAGGTTATTAGTGTTATATAAATGATACCAAACGAGTATTCCAATTATGCAAACTGTATATTTATAGTATACTCAAGTAATTACTGTTTGAAGGACTAAATCTGAAGGACATTCTGAATGGTACCATTGACGCCTTCATTAGGAAAAAACAGCCTATTATCATTACTGTGTCTATTGCTTACTGCGCTTCAAACCAATTTTCTCTTCTTTCTTTGCTAATAAATTGAGTGGCATTACATGCACAACAAGTTATGAATGAATGGTGAAGACTGTGAAAATTATATCGCATGAATGGCAGTGTACGTAGTGACTAATTAATCTAATTTGCCCTCTAACGTGTTTTGCAGAATATACATATATTGTTGCTATAGAAATTCAGATTCGTGAGATTAAAATGTTCTGGTTTAATAGCCGTCTGATGTAAAGATTCAAGAGATGGTTAATATAACAGCATGGGTCTGGTTACTATACGAGTCAAGACTCGAACCCCTGACTCGCTGATTAGTGAGTCAGGGTATACCTACTTATTTTATAATTTGACAGCTAATAATAAAGCTGTCAGACAGCTAAAAACTTTCAGTAGAAGAATTTTGTAGAAAAAAAGACATCGAAACGTTCATATTAATATTACTATATTGATTATTTTGATAAAACTAGCTATATTTAATGTTACAAATAATGGATAGTTGTAATTACTACATTTCTATTGGAAATTCGGCGCTAAGATACAAATTTAAAATATATTGCTCGTCTTTACAACATGCTTCCAATTTCAATAAGAGATATTGCTTGAAGCTATTTCTTGATGCTATTTCCTCTGTTAATTTCAAACAATGGTGCATTTGTTTGCATAATACTCAGCACATTGCATAACCACTAGGTATAACCTGTTTGCCGTACACACGCAACTGTATGGGTACTGAGAGTAAACTCCTTGGCCATGAAAAACAAGACATATGGCATTTACGGGCTAGTGCACTCCCATAGTGCCCCACCAAGGCTAAGGTTACCAGAGGAAATATCCGCATTTTAGGATTTTCGCATAAAGAAGTTTCTGCTAATATCAAAGCTGGAGGACCAACAACCTGAAACCACCTTTCGTGTAGAAATGCTAGAAACTTGTTCTTTTAGACCTATACGTCAAATTATCCAATTTTCTTATCAGGTAATATCTGATCCGAACTGATACTATAATTGAACTGAGCCGTACCGTATATATAATAATAATAATAATATTACATACTGTTTTGGTAAAATGAATATATCAGATTATAGGTATGGAAATGTAGTGATATTTTAATATATATACATACTTTAAAAAAGACCTTTTTTTTCATTTAAAAACAAGATCAAATTCTAATACCTACTGGAGTACCTATTTATTCAGCTTTGCAGCTTTTATTATACATGTATACTTAAAAGTCATTCAATGAATAATTATATATGCATTGAATAAATATTAAGCCTTTGTATTGGGCCTTGAAATGAATAAACTCATGAAGTTTAGGTTCCTGTAATTTTATTATTTTAACATTTGCTAGACTTTCTATTATTTTTTAATATAACAATTTGTCAATGGAACAACACGTTTTATTGAATTTTTTCAGTTTATTTGTTGAATATCAATGAAATTGGCCAATAGTATTTTGAATGCAATGACAATTAATATCATACTATGATGTTATGTCTAAGGTTGATGAAAATAAACGATTATAAAATATTGTAAGCTTATTGCTTGGTATAAGAAATTAATCAAGTGGTATAATATAGTTTGTATGAATTAATTAATTTACTGTATAACTACTGATTAAGTATTTCTTTCTATTGCTTATTTTAGGCAACATCATAGGTATTGTAGGCTATTTTAATCATTTTACATACTTATTGTAGGCGTGTTCCAATAATGAAATCTAAATTATATCCTTCAGATTAAATGTTTGTGAATGTCTTCTTCACTCTATAAGTCCACAGTAAAATAATTTACTATAACTAACTATTATGAGAATAAAGACCTAAACACTAACAAATATTATGAATGAAAGAAAATATATGAATAAAGAGAAGAGATTATATTCGTATCGTCGGCCAAGTTACGCCGAGAAAATAAAAATTCTTATTGTTAACAAACTAGTTTTTTCATCAAATCTGCAAACAATTGCAAAAATAAAAATAAAATTTAGCTAAAATGAAAAAATCAACGGCTGTTCATATTTTTTTAGTTAAGACAAAAGAATTGCGCAACTAAGAACCAGTTTGAACAGAATTGCATTTTCAAGCAGCCTGCAATGTCCTGCTAACTAGTCAAACACTTTGACTAGTGTGTACAGTCGAAGAAAAGGGCCTTTGACAGTTTACTAATTTCACATTTCCAAAAAGAATCTTGACTAATTGTAATGCTTGTAATATTTTAAAATCAAGTGTTAGATTATAGTTAATCCGACTTTATTAAAATGTTTAAATGTGTTGTGCAATCACTTGCATTTTTCTATGGGAGAAAAGAGAATTTCGACGAAGAAGTCGAATAGAAGGGAAATAAAGAGCTAATATCAAATTAAGTAGTCTACAAGATTATCAGTAAATCTAAATCCATGCAATTAAACATTTTATTAATCTCAAATTTCAGGGAAAATATCAAATGAAGAACAAAAACCAATTTATAAAAACCGTCGAAGCTTATAATAAAACATAATATATTACTATTATAAGACATTTGCAGGAAAAGAAACTATATTCTAGGCTCTACGGCGTTAGCAATTTAGTCGTCAATCCTTTAATCTCTACCCCAATCGCGTTGGTGGAAACTCGATACTATAAACTCAATTAGGCATTTCGCGCGCAAACTGGGTATGTTTGTGCGTGTGTGTACCCTGATTACGACTGAGTTTGTCTACATGCTGAATTATTCTACTACCTGAGACACAAAATAGTCAAGGTCGAGCGTTACATTGTCTGCAAAACTGAAGAAGTTAGCTCCACTATGCACAATTAGGTATAGTCTCTATATGGTTGATACATTTTCCTAGATCTTCCTCTTTAAAGTATTCATGGCACCTCAAAAATAAAGGTCAAGGTTTTATTCATCAATATTATTAGCTTCAAATAACACCCTATGATTGTTGTGTCTTTAATACATCTTTGCTTTAAAAGAGGAGATAACTTTTACTCTTTTTGCACGTAGCTACACAATGTTTAAAGTGTTTTAAAGTAATTTATTTCCTCAAAATACACTTTCCATATGACTGTATTTGGACATTCATCCGTGTTGATGCGAGTGAGAAGATTTCGACAGCTCTACTTTGGAGTCTTCATTACCAGGAAACTAAATTTTATTCGGTTGGGCTCATTCTATACTAGCTGTTAAAACGCTGCGTCTTTACAACCATGTTTCTACCCTCTTTAATTAATCACGGTTAAATCAATGGAAAGCGATCAAAAAGCTGGTATACATTGCAAATTTGCTTTTCATTCATTTAATACTTTAAAAAAATGTAAACTGGGTAGTGAAACGCGGCGTTTTAACGACTAATATAGATGCTAGCTGCTACTTTCGTCGCGTTAACAAATATCACTTCATATTCAAAACCTAATTACACAATCATTCGAATTTAAGAAATTAGAAACCTTGAAACTTTTAGCTCTGCAAAGTTACGTTATGATATTATTATGACGCATTTATAATGGCTTAGTCTTAATAATAGAATCTAGATAGTCATTAGTAAATAGATATTCTATATTAATAGGAGTGTTATCGATACTCTTTCTTAAATTAACTAACTGTTCATTTTGATACACTTAAGTGCTTTGAAATTAGTTTTAATCTCATAAATGATTAATGATCTTATAGGTAATTAATAATTGTTTAAATCCTATGATGGTAAAACAAGATCATTATAATGTTAACTGACATTGAAATTCAGTAAGTTGTTAGTTAGTACCTATTGTCATTTGTTTGATAGGTGGATTTTATATTTAGCATCTTAAAAGTTTAATTCAATGCAATCATACTCAATTAGCAGATTTTCTTTTTCGATTATTCTCTGAAAAAATAACATACACATTTTAATATGAACTACTTACAATTAGGTATTTACTGACGAAGTGGCTATATATGACTAGTATAGTTTAAGGATTACTGTAAAATTAATAGGAGTACCTAGCAACTATAAACTCACCTCCTTCTTCCGACAGTTCTGCAAATTTCACCCCACCACTGAAAAGAAAAAGAATAGTTAGTTAATAGAAGTAAAAGAGAAAACTAATGTTTTTTTTCATATTATTTATTCATTCATATTATCTGCGCATTCTAATAACTTGTATAGACTGACCATATATATTCTATGCCTGTTCTTCACCCTAAGAATTCATCCCTAGTGATACAGTTCGCATTCTCTAGAATCTAGATAAAAGCTAATTACTTTTATATTCATGACTTACATCAATAAGTACTCTTAAAGAATTACTTCTGCAACTTTTACTCCCCTTTTCAGCTGAATCATCAAAATCACAGGTTAAAAAACTCTGTTCGGTGATTAGAAGGTAACAATTTGGTAAGAAGTGCAGACAACGGCTAATAAAATGCTGACTGAGAAGTTCTGCATATGGAAATGGCAAATCAGCATCTAATAATAAACTATTTTACGTTGCTAGGCTATTATCAATTAATTAATTACCTTTTGTACTGCAAAGAAAGGATGAAAAGTAAAAACCAAACGTAAATTTACTACGCAGAATAATCTGATTAAATATTGTCTCAGTTAAATTTCCGTTATGATTATGCAATCAAAATTAATAACTATGATATTGTCCATTTATTCGACTCCTTAGACAAATTCATTTGTAACTTCATAGAGTTGAATGGTATACAGGATAGATATAGAAATATATTAATAGAATGCATAGTTAGTTCAACTATATAAACAATAGTGAAAAGGAACAGAAGAGATGTTTTAAATAGATTAGATCGATTGACATATTGATCCAACACAGATGAGCTTCTTTCAAACAAAATGTAGTTAATTAAAGATGACTAAAATAATAGTATACGTCTCAATTCATATTAAATGCTAAATAACAGGTTTTTAGTACCTATTTGAAGAATAGATAGAGATAAGAAACAAACTAAAGAAAACTTTTCCCGTTATTTCCACAACGCTTCCACAACAAAGCAGTAGAAAAGCGCTCGCTACCTATACAATTTGAATATATCCTTTTAGTAACTAATTCATGATCGTATAATTTTATACTAGATTCGTGACAATATGCTTTTAAAATAATAGAATCGGAAAATATTATAGACCAAGAGAATTAAACAGTACAGAATCGTCTCTAAACCGTTGTATAATATATTCGATACAATTTGATTTGGTTTCTTTTATGATATTATTAAGATATAGGATATTAAAAGCATATTGTCACAACCCTTTAACCCTTTAGACGCGAATGGGACACATAGATCCCAAAGTAATGACAATACTTCAAAGTTTAGCAAGCTAATTTGAGTAATTTGTTCATAAAAATAGTTCAAAACCGATCATTATTGGCACAAGCAATAGTTGCTTGTGCTCATGATAGTCGGTTTTGATCCTTTTGTATGAATTAATTATACAAATCAACCTGCTAAACTTTGAAGTATGGTCATTACTTTGGGATATATGTGTCTCATTCGCGTCGTAAGGGTTAAAACGTAGACATTTTTCAAATCAATGTATAATGTTTCACTCACCTTAGAAGAACTGTGGCGGTTTCAGGAACTCTAAACACCTGAAAATGAAGAGGGGTTCAAGTTAGAGACATTCTTCCCGCTACATGGCGGGAACCACGATGCCATTTTCAACAATGTACAGTATATTAAGATATAGATGACTAAATAATAATATTTTGAGTTGATTGGAAACTACTAACTAAGGTAAATACACAATAGTAATATGACAATATAGCCGATTATCTAGCTATATATGGCAATGTAGCCGATAGCTAGCTACGAAAAGATGTTCAACTTTCGATAAAAAAATTAGTCTGAATGACTAATATAGCAGAGAAGATCATTCCTGTCAAAAACTGAAAATATTTTTATAACTAGCTATCGTCTCCTGTGCCATTGTGTATTTACCCTAGTACTAAAATTTAAAAAAGGTCATCTTGAACATATATAATGTGCTACATGAAACAAAATTCTAATGAGAGTTAGTACCTAGGTACACCGTACACTGAAATGCTGATTCTAAAACTTTTGAAATTTTTCAAATTCTTTGTAAATGTTCTTCTGAGAGTTCTATAGCTATCATCTAAAATCTTTATTAGTATTTTATGTTAAAAACTAACCTTCCATCCTAGATTTTCAAAGAAGGTGCACAACCGCGATTGGCCTGTAGTTTTACCCCCACACGGACCTGAAGAAGTAAAAAAAGCATTGGAAAGCATGTCCATATATCATACATACTATTTCATAACAAAGATAAAATATTATCTAGGTAAGTCACTTCAAACAAATTCAAATTCTTATCTTATCTGAATTTTATTGTTAGCAGGAAACACAGTTGTGAATTTATTATCGAAAGAGTTACAGTTAGGTATTAGCTATTAAAACACAATTTTCCAGATAAATTTAATTATTAACACTAACACAATAGAATAGTGGTATCGATACCTCTTTAAACACTAATAATATTTTAATAATGAACGTGGAATTTATACCTTTTTAAATAACTATTAAACAACAGAAAGAAAAAGAGTAATGGTAGGTATCGGAATTTTTTCCGTCTAACTTTCAGGGGCAGTAACGATACGCCATAACAAAAACTTTTTCAGAAGCAACAAAATGTCCCAAAAAAAACTGTCCCAAAAGGGTAACTTAGGAAATACATAGGGAAATACATAGGGAATTTCACATGAAACAAATATTGCTTCACGGAAACCTAAATAATCAATCTGCTTAATTTTCAACATATTGACTATTTTAAGTTTTAAAATGACTTCTGGGTAGATATTCACAAGTACTTACGTTTCTAACAGATAGTTATTAGTGGTAAATTGAACATAACAGACCTTAGTACCTATGTACTAAGGTAAATTTGTATTGTAAATGTACAATAATTGTTCAAAGTGTCCAGCTTCAATACAGATCTGACTGCTCATCTGAAAAGACTCCTGCAAGTGAGACAAGATTCTCCGGTCATTACCAAGTCGCCTCTGCAATAGCTACTCTTGCAACAAGATCCACCTCAGACTTCACAGCTGTTTCTTACACCAGTGGTTAATTTGGCCCCATAAAAAGAAATACAATGGTGACAAGTCTGAAGATCTTGGAGGCCATGTCACCGCCATGACACTGGCCCATAGAGCCCTATCCACCTGTTCCCAAACGTTTCGTTAAGACATTGGTGAGCATCTCTTGCAGTATGGACAAGAGCTCCGTCGTGCTAGAACCACATGCGGCACCGTCCATCTAAAGGTAAATCTTCCAGCCGTAAAGGCAATGACTCTCTACAGAACGTAGCGTATCGTTGTCTATTTAGAAGGGATGGCATCAAATTTGATCCAGAGTGTCACTGACAATGCTGGCCTACTCTATGATAAAGAACCCATGCTGGTATCGGAATCGATACGCTTCATGTGGATTCTCCTATTGCCAGTTGTGCACATCATGCATGTTGTAGAGTCCAGCGCTCGTGAATGTTGATTCGTCAATGAACCGAACGTGTTTCCAAATATGTCCATCATTCTCAACCTTCATCAGGCACCAACGTGCAAAGTTGAGCCTTGGGTTGTAGTCATCGACGAGCATATCTTTAACTTTCTGGAAACGGGAAGGATATAAATTGTTGTGATGTAGAACACGCCAAATATTCACGTGTTTTTGAATTACTATAAGTCACGTGCAGCAGCTCTGGTGCTTGCATGCGGGCTGTCACGGAAGTATTGCAACACGTTATCGTGAAAAAATATCACGCATTGGCCAGGGCTGGCTATAAAACTGCCATGTTCAACTAAGCGACGTTGTATGGCCGTAAACATTTTATGTCCAGGCAAATATCTATTCTAGAACTTTTCTTAATCATTGCCGTGGCGCTGCACCGCAATCCATATGCAATGTATGCCTATCAGCAAGTTCTTCATTACATAAACTATCTGCCATGTTTGCAGTAGGGTATCAATAGCTCGATAACGAAACATTTATGACCATTTTGTTATTTTTGAAAAAGGTTTTATTTTGGGTTCTTATAATTTCGTCAGGTCTGAAATGAAACAGCCTGTATAACTACATCCAGGGTTAAAGTTACATGCAGTTAAACAAATTTAACTGCCTCTTTAATAATTTACCTTATTCATTGTATTCAAAGTACAATATTTTTGGTATATACTTCCGAATACATTTTCTCAACTAAATCAATGTATGTGAAATGACAATGAAATGTTAGTACGTATGTGAGTTTATTTAGAGCACTGCATGTGAGTACGTGGAACACTGATCGATGGGAGCTGAGAAACTAGTGAGTCACTGAAGAGACAAGTGAGTCACTGAAGAGACAAGTGAGTCACTGAAGAGACAAGTGAGTCACTGAAGAGACAAGTGAGTCACTGAAGAGACAAGTGAGTCACTGAAGAGACTAGTGAGTCACTGAAGAGACTAGTGAGTCACTGAAGAGACTAGTGAGTCACTGAAGAGTCTAGTGAGTCACTGAAGAGACTAGTGAGTCACTGAAGAGACTAGTGAGTCACTGAAGAAACTAGTAAGTCACTGAAGAAACTAGTGAGTCACTGAAGAAACTAGTGAGTCACTGAAGAAACTAGTGAGTCACTGAAGAAACTAGTGAGTCACTGAAGAAACTAGTGAGTCACTGAAGAGACTAGTGAGTCACTGAAGAGACTAGTGAGTCACTGAAGAGACTAGTGAGTCACTGAAGAGACTAGTGAGTCACTGAAGAGACTAGTGAGTCACTGAAGAGACTAGTGAGTCACTGAAGAGACTAGTGAGTCACTGAAGAGACTAGTGAGTCACTGAAGAGACTAGTGAGTCACTGAAGAGTCTAGTGAGTCACTGAAGAGTCTAGTGAGTCACTGAAGAGACTAGTGAGTCACTGAAGAGACTAGTGAGTCACTGAAGAGACTAGTGAGTCACTGAAGAGACTAGTGAGTCACTGAAGAGACTTTTTCTCCTCCCAACCCCTATTTATTAATTTACTCATCATGGTTACCTTACCTATTGAATTGTTTCTCTGTTATCAAAGAATTAGCTTTAATCTGTCTCGTGCGAATGTTTATTCTTTTTTTATTTACTAAATATAATAGCTTGGTGTGTATATCTCAGTCAGGTGTAAATAATATCACAAGGTAAATAATAGGGCCATTGGTAGCAGCTTTTCCATGTAATGTCACAGCGTGAAAACACCATGCGTGATAATGGACTGTGATGGTGCCTGTAGTGATTCGGCCTGCATTATACATAATATACAGTGATTTGAGATGCATATGGCATTGTACAGGGCACATGCACTGTCAAATATTGTTAATATGGCATGGGAAAATATTGGCTTCGGAGGTTATTTTTTGTCAGCAAAATAACCCATGGAGGGTTTTATTTTAAATAAACGTAATAGTTTTCTTTACTCTTACGATTTTTTTATTTACGACAGATATATAACAGACTAATGAATTACCCGTCAAAAGTTACGGGCTATAAATTTTTAGTTACTTTTAAATTTTCAGTTTAAAAAATAAATTCGAATTATTTTGTTATGCAGATTTGTTCTTCTTCTGTTATTCAAATTTTGACTATCAAGACTTCTGTAGTGTATTGCCCGTTAAAAATTATGTACTAAATCATTTTATTATCTGTATACTAATTTTCCGTAATAAAAATTTTCGATTTTTTTAATAATTTCTTTATTTTTCCTAGTCTCTGATTTTTTTTTTTATAATTTCAAATTTGAATGCTAGATTGTAATGTTAGATTTTAATGCTAGATTGTAATGTTAGATTTTAATGCTAGATTGTAATGTTAGATTTTAATGCTAGATTGTAATGTTAGATTTTAATGCTAGATTTTAATGTTAAATTTTAATGCTAGATTGTAATGTTAGATTTTATAAAATCCCAATTTTGAAATTCCCGAATTCTTTGTATCCCGGGTTTTTGTTATCCTGACAATTATTTTGGTCATGGAATTATAAATGAAATTAAGGTTACATTAAATACATTAATTATCAATTTACTCCTTCTTTCGTGGGTATAATTTATATTAAGTAATTATCAACAGTTTCTGAGTAATTATTTCAGTATTAAATATGATTAACAATAAAGGACACCGTTTTTAAAACAATTTATTTATTGTAAACACTGTGGTATCGATACCTCTTAGAATGGCTCAGGCCCAATAAAAGTTTCGGAGGCATTTCAACCCCAATAAAAACTGATTGTGTGAAAATTAAAAGGTTTCCGAGTTAATAAACAAATTAGCGAAGAAACAAACAAATAACACGTGTATGTGTTCTATCAATTATTTATGCATTTCAATTAAATGCATTCAATTCAATTATTTATGCATTCAATTTATACATTTCAATTAAATGGTCAATTTAATCAAAATATGATAGTTAAAACATACATAATAACTTGGTAATAATATATCAGTTATTAAGCTTGAGTTAGTATATCAAAGAAAACTTGAACTAAACAAGTATTTTTATTTTACTGAAACATCAAACATTCTACCAAACGTTTGGAATTAACCTCATTTTTCCCCCTTTGTTTTTAGTGTAAAAATATCGTCTTTTAAATTAAATTCAAAATTAAGAAAAAAATTCCATAAAATACATGCGAGAATGCGCTGCGCGTTTTAAGGATCTTTTTTAGACTATTCAAAAACGCGCAGCGCATTCTCGAGATAGTGCAAAATCCTCAAATTGCGCGGAACATATATATTGTGTAAATAACAATGAAAATTATGATGATGTTATAGGTAAATTATATTATATATAAATTAATTTGATATGTAGATTATAAATAGCATATTTAGATTATCATTATATTGAAATTAATAATATATTTAGATTATATTTATTTTTACAAATATTATATCGAGTAGCTATTTGCAATATTATTTTATTAATATTAAATTTATAATCAATTTTTAATTTCCATTAATATGAAATATTATTCTTTATTAATTACCGATATTAAGTTATTATATCTAATCAATATTATTTTAAAGTTAATTCTTATTTATTTATTTAATTATGCACTTTAGGTTGAACTTTATAATTTCAATTATTGAATTGTGATGATTCTTTATTGATTTCCTTTAATTATAAAATAAATTACATTGTTATTTCTATTGGCATTATTTAATGTGATGTTACAGGTTTATAACTGGGGTAAGTTACGAATTGTCGGTCAGTTTCACATCTTCGGTCATATAAGAAAAACACGATACAATATTATTATTTAAATTTAAAAAATATAAATAAAATAATAATTATTATATTTTTTAATTTGACCGAAGATGTGGAACTGACCGATAATTCGTAACTTACCCCACGTTATAATACGTGAAAAGTAGACTAAGCACGTGCCTGTGGAAGTAGCAGACGATCAAGAGCACGTGGTGGCTAATAAATATAGACACAATGCTGTAAGTTTTAACGGTTTGAATGCACTAGAGGTAAGACAGGCAAATATTAACCCCCCGTAACTCACCTCCCGTCAACACGACTTTGTAAATGCGCTTTATTGGCGAAGACGGCCCGTTTTTACTTCTTGGCTCCATGGCTATGTGTTGAGCGCACCGAATGTACAACCTTACCCCGTCACAGTCTCTCGCAAACTAAAATCTACGGGGACTCGGGGAGAAATAAATAGGGGCGTGCACCCCCGGGATAGACACCCCCCACTTCACCCCCACCTCCCTCACAATCTTTACTACCCTCACTACCTACCTACCTTTGTAGTAAGAAAAGTTAAGGATGACCAACCGATGCAAATGAAACACAACTAAAACAATATTTAAATATTATGTCGTAATGGTAGTTAGGAATAGGATTAGCACCAGAACTAAAAAGCAGTCAATTTAACTGCTTTTTATTTTTCAAACATTTGTCTCATAAGTTTTTATAGGTAGATACTTACATTTTTTTGTTTCTAGTCAAATTATTTGATCTTTTAGATTTTTGGTGTAACTATATATACATAGACGGTGTCTCGTTTTACTAATAATCAATTTTTCAACTAATTGAACTAAAAAAATTAACTAAAAAGGAAAATAAATCAAATATATATCAAAAATATTTTATGAGAAAACTGTTTGGAAAGTAAAAAAACTGTCACTTCGACTGCTTGGTAGTTCTAGTGGTAATTTCCATCTACATTGCGAAACTTTTCCAAATTTGTTACATAACATTGGAACGAAAAAGAGAGCGTACACACTGTAACGCAAGAGTTTCACTTCTCTGCTACTGTTTCAATCATGGTATAACGCAAGAGTTTCACTTCTCTGCTACTGTTTCAATCATGCTATAACGCAAGAGTTTCACTTCTCTGCAACAGAAGATGGTTCCGCCGTCAGTTCCTCGTGTCGATTATTTCACTAATTCAGATATTCTCTATTTCATAGCAATGTAATTATAATAATTACCTGTCGTTATAGTTAGCTGTGCACGATGTCTCATATTTCAGAGTAATAATAAAATTAGAACTATCAATAATGTTGATTTAAAATAAATTTGAAAATAAGAATTTGATTTTTAAATAATCGTAGAATGTTTAATTCTCTGCCGAATTAATGAGGTGATTGTTTTTCTAATTATCTATACTAATAATTTCCTTAAGCCCCGTCCAGACGGTCAAATTTTTCAGAGAAGTGACAAACTTAATGACAAACTAAATGACGATAACTTCCTAGCGTCAGCAAACCGTCAAACTTTTCATCAGTTTTTTTATTCCAACATGTTGGATATCGTCATCAAAAAGTTTGTCAAACTATTTGCTGACGATAAAGTTTGAAGTACAAACTGACTTTCCGGCAATAATATTTTTTTATTTGCGCGTCATTTTAGTTTATTACAGCTAGGTACACCTACAAAAATCTCAATTTTTTAAAACTTAGTATCTATCTAGTTACAATGGCTGACGACAGACTCTTTAATACTTGGTTGTATTAGAATGTATTAGATCTAAGTTATAGGTAGGCTACCTACGTTGTGAATTGTTTTCTATGATCTATTTTTGACTATCCTTTTCAAGACGATATTTTGTCATTAAAACAAATTATTTTTTCTGGTTTCTTACTGTTCTAAATTTTAAAAATATACATACCAAGTTATATAATTTTAATAATAATATAACATTAATTTTGACGAAACTGACGCCAGTGAACCTCAAACTTTTGGCGATAAAATTTGACCGTGTAGACACTCCTTGAAAACTGACGATAAGTTTGTCATTTAGTTTGTCACTAAGTTTGTCACTTCTCTAAAAAAAATTGACCGTCTGGACGGGGCTATAGTGTGTTTATTTATTTATTTGGTGTCCGCTTTTACTCGACGGATTTTAAACATGAAGAATGTAACTATGATACGCACGGGAATATATTGACTTGATATTTAAATTATCCTGTTTTTATTCAATTTTTATATGTTTTTATCTGTAAAATAAATTAGACTGGAAAGAAAATTTAATTTTAATTGAATCAATTAAAAGTAACCTAATAGCGGGTAATAAATTGGTATTGATGTTGACCCGTTATTTTTAACGGGAAAGTACACTAGTAAGCTATATATTTTCCTATTTTGATTATAGGACAGTATTTTTTCAATTGTCTATATGTTATAATTTCGAGTATATAGTACAAAATGCCTTCTTTTGCTAGAATTCGACAGCTAATGTTCATAGCTATGCATGGTAACAATGCATGTATGACATCATCTGCATAATTGCATAGCAATAAACTCTACATTTAATGAGTTTAGCACGTATCTACTAAGTGGTAGTACGCCACAAAATAAACTGGTTATACCACTTGTTAGAGCAATCTACATTAGTACAGTATATAGGTTTAACCCTTTATGCTTTGAATTAATTTACGAAAATGAGTACTTTAATAATCAAATTAAACAATAAAAAAATCGTAATAGTACTTCACTTATGTAAGCGTAGACTTTAGGTCTAATAAATGGAAGCAGCACGCGTGCTTTTTTGGGTCATTTAACCTATGACGAACAAATGTGCCTGAAATGCCCGCTCTGGTGGAAATATATGTAGATGCATGCTTTCAAAACTAATCGGCTTGAGTAGCTGAAACTTCGTGACTTTAAATATCTACGATCTATTCATACATCGTATAATTATCAATAAAAATAACACAACATGCTTCTATTCCATTTATATTTAGTTTTATATCATTAGTTACCAGGCTGACCTCTGCAGCCAGGGTGAAATAAAAGCGTTTTACAATTTTGAAATAATGATTGAATTTGGTGAAAATGTAAGAACTTGCTGCATATTAAGTCACTTTTCGCGTCAAACTAGAATATTTGCTAAAGGCAGTCCAACCATTCTAAGATCAATTTCGTCAAGTTTGTGTTATTGAGCAGAACATACAAACTATAGAGCAAGAGATGTTACTTTTGCCCTTCCAAGAAAGACAGGAAATCTAAGAAGCAGTGCAACGTCTTTCAAGAGAGCATAAGTAGTAATCAACTAATCATAGTATAAATCTCTATAATCAATTTAGACTGTTTAGAGAATCAAATAAGACTGGAATATTTGGTACTTATCCCTTCAATATCTTCTCTAAAATTAAAAAATTAATCGAGCCTTTTAACTAAGAAATATGCATAGCGAGCCCGGTAGACCCGCCAGGTCTCTAATGCTACACATTTTTTTTCTATTCTTTCTGGAGTTAAAGAAAATGTCTAAATTATCGTGAAATATACTCATTTCATAGGGAACACATATGTCCATTATGCACATAAAGGGTTAAAAGATAGTTCTCAGTGACCATATTAGTTCATTCTAATTATGTAACTAAGTAACTGCAACTCAAAGGACATGATATGAGCTTCGTTAAACCGACAGTTATTGCTATATTGAATGTATTTTATTGGTCTTATTTTTATCATCCTAATTAAATAGTATAATGATATATTATTTGATAACATTATTTATATTTTACAGTTTGTGACTTCAGTAATTGAAGTCAATTCTAAGTTATTTTGGGGAGCGAGAAGGCAATATCTGAAGACTTTAAACCTAATTATTCATAGTATTTATTTATAAATACTAATTAGTTCTATTACGAATATTTTATAGTATTTATTTATTCTATTTTCCTACTATTCATCTAATATTTTATTGCTCCTAATAAGCTGCTTAACTGTTCAAATCTTGCATATAATTGCTCACAACTATCGAAACAGATGGCGAAAAGGGGGAAACAGATGAATATCTTCAAATCTTCAATGCATTTTCAGCCTTTATTCTAGATATTATTTGTTTCCTAAAGTATATAAACGTTTCTATTATAAGTTCATTCAATTGTATACCTTAACACTATTATTAAATGGATTTAGTCATTTAGAGTTTTTCCAGATGTTTTTAAAGTAGCTAGAGTGACCCTTGTTTTTAAATCTGGTAGTACGGAAGATGTTAACAATTTTAGACCATTTTTAATAAGCTTTTTGAAAAATTAATCTATTCTAGACTTGACAATTTTATAACTAAAGAGAATTTTATTTCTGACCACCAGTACGATTTTAAGAAAAAATCCACTGTGTCTCTTGCTATCCTGGAATTAAATTCATTCGTTTTAAATTCTTTTAATCAAAGAAAATTCACAATGGCTTTATTTTTAGACCTGAAAAAGGCATTTGATACAGTGGATTTAGACATTTTATCATCAAAACTTAATCATTATGGAATTAGAGGACATTTTAACGATTTTTTAATGTGTTATATATTTTAATAATAGAAAACAATATGTCCAGATCAACGAGTCAAAATCAACTTTTAGAACTATCAATGTAGGTCTCACCCAAGGTTCGGTGATCTCGCCAACAATTTTTAACATTTTTATCAATGACATATGTAACTTTAGTAAAAACCTAGGAATTGAATCCTGTTTGCTGATGACGCTGTATTTTACTTTGCTGGATCTGATTTTAATGAAGCTACTTTTAAACTAGTTAATTTTATCGAGAAACTTTAGATGTTTTTAGCTATGAACAAATTAACCCCAAATACTGCGAAAACTAAACTAATGCTATTCTCTCCCTCCCATCCTGCATCTTATCCACCTGTATTTTTAATAATGTTTTACTCGAATGGGTGGAGGTTTTTAAATATCTAGGAGTTTTTATTGACAATAAACTCAAATTTTTTAACCATTGTACCCATATTTGCAATAGACTTAGCCAAATCTAAGGCAGTATTTATGCAGCTTCACCTTACCTCAATAGACCTGCACTAATTACAATTTACCATTCTCTTGCCTACTCAATAGTTATCCAGTCAATTATTATCTATGGAAAAACCTACCCTGTTCATATTAATAGAATTCAAATTTTAATTAATAAAATTTTACGAATTGTTTTAAAAGTTATATACAATGTCAATCACGTTCCTTTAATTTCTACCAGTAAAATGTTCTTCGATCTTAAACTTTTAAAATTTGAGGACCTTTGTAATTATTTTTTATTGAAATTTATTAGATGCGCTTTATATGATGATGATAGTTTGTTAGGTAGGTATTTTAGCAAGTTTTTACCACAGCATGACCATAATACCCGAACTTTTAAATTTATTTTACCTCCAGTTAGACTAGAAGTAGAAAAACGGTCTACTATTTTCCAAGCTATCAAGCTTTTTAATGAAAAAAATACCATGATGATTTAAGATTTTATGTAATTATATGATAGTCATTTTTTTAACTAGTCAACTTTTTCGTACTTTGTATATAACCCCAATGTAACAATTTAACTATTCTTACTATTCCTATTTTATACTTTTATCCCTCAAGTTTTTAACTTATACGGGATTGCTCATTTTATACCATTTTTATTATCTGTAATTTGCTTTGTGTTGAGTTTAATAAATAAATAAATAAATAGTAAACCTAATACCCAGTTGACAATCAAAACAAATGGTGTACATACTTTTTCTTCAGGCATAACATTTCTTAAATTAGTAAGTCGGAAGTAAAATAGGTTTTGTAGAGTTCTGATTATAAAAATCTTTAAAAGCATATAAAATTAAAAATATGCTACCAAATTCGATGCGGTTTGCAGCAGAATGATTAGAAACATTAACCTCGTTGAATAAAGCAAATATTGTTATTGCCTTATTGAACGAGGCTAATGTTTCTTATCATTTTGCTGCAAGCCGCATCGAATTTGGTAGCATATTTTAAATTTTATATGCTTTTGAAGATTTTTATAATCAAAACTCGACAAAACCTTTTTTACGTCCGACTTACTAATTTAAGAAATTTTCAGCCTGAAGAAAAAGAATGTACACCATTTGTTTTGATTGCCAACTAGGTATTAGGTTTAATAAATCCATTTAAAGGTCCTCTCCAGGCTCCGGAGAAAAAATGAGTTTATTACATAATATTATAGAACTAAGGTCTACGATCATTATTCCGCAAACCGCATACAATTCGGTTCAGTATATATTTTACTATTTACTTTTAAAGTTTTTTAATACTCTGTGAGCAACAATCAAGCGAATCTCCAACCTGACGCTGAGAAAGAAGATTGTACACTCTTTGTTTTGATTTCAAATTTAGATTTTTAAACAAACAATGCGTTTTTGGCCTTCTTTTAAGATATTAATTGTTTCTAAAAGTATATAAACGTTTCTATGATAAGTTAATCCAAATTTAAACCTTAGAACGAATAATAAATAGATTTATTGAACCAAATACCTAGTTGACAATCAAAACAAATGGTGTACATTCTTCTTCTTCAGACTGAAACTTAGAAAGTCGGAAGTAAAGTAGGTTTTGTATAGAGTTTGGATTATAAAAATCTTTAAAAGCATATAAAATTAGAAATATGCTATCAAATTTTATGGGGTTTGTAGTAAAATGATAAGAAACATTAGCCTCGTTGATTTAAGCAATAAAAAAATTTGCTTGGAGGGGACCTTTAATATTCGTGTAAAGGTATATAATTGAATGAACTTATAATAGAAACGTTTATATACTTTAGGAAACAAATAATATCTAGAATAAAGGCCGAAAATGCATGGTTTGTTTATATAATTCAAATTTACAATCAAAACAAAGAGTGTACAATCTTTTTTCTCAGCGTCAGAACAGTGATTCGCTCAATTATTGTTGCTCACAGAGTACTAAAAAACTTTAAAAGCAAATAATAAAATATATACTGAACCGAATTGTATGCGGTTTGCAGAATAATGATCACAGACCTTAGTTCTATAATATTATGTAACAAACTCATTTTTTTCCCGGAGCCTGGAGAGAACCTTTAAGGTACGTTTAAAATAATGATCATGAAGATTTAGTTTAATTCAAACTAGGGGAAAGTCCCCATTTATCGGCCACTTGTGAGGTTTCCTTCAAAACTATTATTATTGTGTAACTCTCCTCTCTACTGATGTATATACGACAAAACCAACTAAAAGATGAAATTTAAATCTTTTAAACCATATAAAGTACTATGCAATTCGTTTAGTATAAATTAATCTACATTGAATTAAATATTAAATATGAAAAACTCCAATTATCGACATGTTGAAACCAAATATCGTCACATGTTATTACCCATTTATCGTCATGTGTCGATACATGTAACATGGGTGATATCATGAATTAAATAGTTAGAAGGATAATCGCACTTGAAAATGGCGTGAAAGTGTGACGTCACGCGCGCGACTCATGACGTCACCTGGTATACAGATACTCGCATCGGAAATATTTGGTTATAGATCTTCATGAATTAACTTTTGATTGCTTGGTCAAATATATAATTAAATACATCGTAAATGTTAACATATAATTATATATATACCTAATACTGAAATCATTTATTAAATTTAGCTCAGATCATGAATTAAATAGTTTAAACTATTTAACTCATGGCTCAGATGATATTCAATAAATAATTGGATTTGTGTCGACTACGATCGATTGTGTATTCCTTCAACAATGATTGAAATTGCAGAAATATAGAGAGTAAATTCTAATATAAAAATATAGTCATCAACTCATATGAACTAGCTATTTATCACGATAAAATCGATAGGGTGAAATATATATAATTAATATTTATCGGCGGATTTCTTCAATTAAGGAATGAATGAAAATCATAGATCACTAACTTTATATTGTGGTTTATAATATATATATATATCCTCAAAAACTGCAAGTAGCGTTTAAAAAAATGAAAATGGTGTATTTCCATGATACAAATAAAATTTAAAAAAAAAAATAATACATATTCTCATAGTTAAATTAACAAAATATTAATGAATTAGTTTGGAGAACTTGTTCAATGTCTTTCTTTTATCTTGAATTATCTTTCTATTTAAACGTTTTATACGAAAGTAAATCCTACAGCTCATATAAAATTGGACAACCTCTTTGGGAACTTTACATTTGAAGTTTGTGCTGTCTGCATTGCTTGAGGTTTCTGTTGCTTGATATCCTTCACAGGTGGAATCTGTTGGTATATCAATAATTAGAAACTGCAACTTAAGAAAGAAACAAAAATAAAAAGCATAGGTAATAAATATTATTTTGATACATAAGTGGGGACAGTAACATTGCCTCTGATAACACTTGCTGTAGTAGCTACTAGCTAGATATCACTTTTTGGCCAACTTAATATTTTGAATGTCAGAGTAGCTATATAATTGGAAAAGAGTAAAGCTACTTACCAAACAGCAGCTGTGCTGTATCCCACGCAGCATTTAGTTTGGGTTGGAACTCTTCATCTGTAACAAGAAATATCTTTCTAAAATTTTATATACCTATTTGCTTGTCTACATCGGAGTAAGATAACAATCTGAAGAAATTAATTATATAAATCACAGAAGTCATGTAGAAACGTAGATTGATATGTAAGTGTCAAATGTCCAGTAGGTATCAGGAATATCTCATGATACATATTTTTTTTATTGAACATATAGCACCCTTTTACAGAAGATACAGGGTCGGGGCCACCCTGATCTTTTCATTCGCAAGAATGAAATCTATATATATTCACCAACTGGATCTCCTGGACTATATGCCCCCCGGAAAAGCCAAGAATATATATTTATAGTCAATAATAAAAACAAATATGATGGCCCAATAAAAGTTTAAAATTAATCAAAGCCCCAGACCAATGACACTAAAAATCAATTTTTGAAGTAAAAATTAAATAATCCGAACAGAGAATAGGAGTCATAACTATGGTCTTTTATTTAGCTAAAAATTAAAATCAAGTAAATTGATGCTGTAGCTACTGATGAAGGTATAAGAAAAATAGGATGCCTCTTACACAACTTGAAATTATTTAAAGTTCAGACTATGTAGCTAATAAGAACAGCAAGCAATTGACATATGTAAAAGGCTCAATTTAATATCATATAACATAATGAATTAAGGCATTGATGATGTATTAGTTAGCTACCTGGTGGTTGTGAAGCAGTCAACTCTTCCACAGTGAAGTTCCACCACTTTCCTGTTTGATTTGCACTTGTGTCTATCCTCCCAGGAGAAAGCAGAACCTGGAGAGAGCAGAACCTGTAAGAAAAGAGATTTAATTAGTTATGAAGAATAGGTATATCTGATAAATAAATAAATTTGAATCTGATAAATACATATTACAATTTAATACGAACTACACAAGGCAAGATGGACAAACAGAAGATGGGAAGTAAAAATGAATAAAAAAAAAACTTATATGATAAATGATGCATCTTTGACTAGCCTAGACTAGAATCTAATTTAGTATATAGCTATGTATATAATATAGCTATAGCTACAAACATGATGGCAATATCAAACAATGTTAAATATTTTAAATATACCTGAAAAACCTAGGAGAAAATTAAGAAAAACTAGCCATCCAAAAATAGAGAGAGTCCCAAAAGAGGACTCTGAGTCTGTCAGTCTGGACTAGCCAATTTATTGGCTAGTATTACCCCAAGTAATAGAGCATGACCTTTCTTGCCATTTGAATGGAGAGAAAAGGGCAATGTTTTTGAGCCTTTCAACTCCTCATGGAGAGAAATCTGAAATATCTAAGTATCTCATATGTTGTAATGTTAATTTGGAGAGTATTTTTCAATAATAGCCCATTTTGGAGAAAAATTGGTTATTTTTTCTGAGAGCTGGTGAGAGAAATAGAGAGTCTACATAAGGCATCCTGACTCTCAGAGACTTAAATTGATACATAATTACCTAATCTCAGTCTCTCAGACCGTCAGACGCTGATGCAGTCATTCAGATTCAGGGACAGCTAAATTAATGGTACCTAACAGCTACCATAAAAATTAATTCAAAATCTCCCTCAGCTAAATTAATGGTAACATAGGATTTAATTCAAAAACCCTCTCCAATATCTCAAATTTCTAAAAGTGGGCTCAGATTTGTCTCAGAAGACAGAGTCTTGGGAAAATGTTCCATATTCTGCAGTCTGGAACTATAGAGTAGGTTGGTAACTAGCCTAGAATGGAAATTTAATTTGGGTACCAAAGTTATACTTATATACATAATACAATCATAATGGCAACTTAAACTCACAAAGTTTAGTGGAGGAATCATGGAATGTGGAGGAGCAAGAGTCTGCAAGACCAGCATTTTGAGTGACAGATGAGGGAAGAGATGCTAAAGGTATGAGCAAGGTAGGAACTGCATCTTCTTCAATTGATTTTAGTAGGGCAGGCACAGGGATATTTAAAAGTTCATACTTCAAATTTCGTTTAAATTCTCTGGTTCAAAATGAAGAAAGCATGCACGAGCATTATCTGTAGGTATTCACTTTGTCACTGCGTCCACACTTCGCTATCCATTGTCTCTTAAGCTCAATATCTTTTGGGAATCTAAATAAATTAACACTAACTAGAGTCCTAGAATGTTTACTTTGTTTTTGAGAACAATCAAATACTCTGCATTGAAAAGGCATTATAGCTGACTAGTTAGATATAAACTCAAAGTAAACAATGCAAGAACAGTGAAATCGGAAATCGTATTCCATGTGACGTCACCTTCTTTTTCTTTGTCGGTATTTCTGTCGAGTGCGATTATCCTTCTAACTATTTAATTCATGGGTGATATCGTACACAGAATAAAATTTTCATTGAACAACTTACAGGATGGGGAAAAATAAGATAGAATGGGGGAAATCCAGTAGAATGGGGGAAATCCAGTAGAATGGGGGGAAATTAGGTAGAATGGGGGAAAATTAGGAAGAATGGGGGAAAATAGTTAGAATTGAGAAATTAGGTAGAATGGGGGGAAATTAGGTAGAATGGGAGAAATAAGGTAGAATGGAGGAAATTAGGTAGAATGGGAAAATCAGGTAGAAGGGGAAAACATGTATAATGGAGAAAACAGTTAGAATGGGGGTAAATTAGGTAGAATGGGGGTAAATTAGGTAGAATGGGGAAAATCAGGTTAGAATGGGGATAACTAGGTAGAATGGGGGAAATTAGGTAGAATGGGGGAAAATCAGGTAGAATGGGGAAAATCAGGTTAGAATTGGGGATAATTAGGTATAATGGGGAAATTAGATTGAATGGGGGAAATTAGGTAGAATGGAGGGAAATCACGTAGAATGGGGGAAATTAGATAGAATGGAGGAAATTAAGTAGAATGGGAAATCAGGTAGAATGGGGAAAACAGGTAGAATGGGGGAAAAGTTGGCTGAGTAGGGAAAATGATGCTAGAATAAAGAAATTATTGATTATAGTACGATTTTAACCTCTGCTTCGAAGCCAAAGGTCATATTATCGCTGATGTCAAAATGAAATTAAATATAAGGGACTCGAAGAAGCAGTCAGAAAGAAAAGTTGCTTCATGAACAAAGTCACCTACCACCGTCGGTGACAATGCTCATGGATGTAGAAAAGCTACTCAGTGAATGCAGTCCCTTACCAAGGAATGTAACGAAAAGGGACACAAGCACCGTTCGCTTCAATCACGGATAAAAGAGGAAAATGAAGAGTTGATTGTAAATGAAGCCTACGAAGTACTTCTTCGTCACATTTTTGGTAAGTGACTACATTCACGAAGTAGCTTTCCTGCATCCATGAGCTAGACACCGAGAGGTGGTATTTGACTTTGTTCATGAATCTCATCTTAATAAAATTACATTTTGAAGTCCGTGAATTGGCCTCCGATTCTGAAGCAGACGTAAAAACCCCTACGTAAAACGGGGTTTACACGGGCACACAAGTGTGCCACTGGTGTATGCCCTAACGCTTCTCCAACGCAGTGTGTAGCACTGTTTTCCAGTAAAGTGTTCACACGTATACTTTGTGCCCGCACTGCTGAGTGTCACTCAGCTGCCAGTGGTTCAGTTTAGGTACGTGTTAGTGACTAATATATCCTATCGTAGATGTTATAAATATTGTTCAAATATTCGCTTTTATAATATATTACTAAGTTAATACAGTAGCTAAAACTCCTGAGTTATGAAGCACTGTAGTATAATTGAAGGACCTGAATTATGAAATACACATAAGCATTGAAGTATTTTCTATTTTTAAATTAATGAAAATAATATACGTCAAGTTATCCCTCAATATCAATGAATTAAATATCTTTACTATTTCTATGAAATTCATATTGTAATGATGTTTTGTTTAGTAAATGTTATATAAGCTTTTCCGCAGAATTACTTTCTAATTTCCAAATCTTCACTGTTGTTTTACAGGCTTTAACTTGCCACTAACCTACCCAAATTTATTAACTATCTCGTGAATATATCCTTTTACCCTGTTTGTAAAACTTTATTTAACCTACTAGTCCTAATACCTATCAAAACTACTAAACTATTTTAGCTGTAACTCAATTATACGCTATAGCCTATGTATTGCTCCAGCACACAGCAGTGGAACACATGCATTCGCTCCAAGACCGATCGCCCTTTTTGTGTGCCACACTCGAAAAGTGTGTGGAGATCGAGCTCTGAACACACAGCAGTGGCACACATGTGTGCCCGTATAAACGCCCCTTACGTAATTAATCAAAGCGGCAATATTTTTAATTTCCTTCTCATTAAATTATCAATTTATTTTGAGAAGAAAAAAATTTAGAAAACCAAAGTCGTGTCGAAATTTTGATAGATCACGTTGTTTGTTTTTCCAAATAAATGAAGTTCACAAAATATATATCATCGTAAACTGTGTAAATAATAATTAACCGAATCTCAGATAAATGTAAACACTAATCTACCTATTACATTATTTTAAGATAAATAGGAGCTATATATTAATTATGAATATTACACGCAGTTTTGCAAACATTCTTTGGATAACGTGTACGGCAATACAACAACATTGTACGTCTAAAACTTGTGAAAATTTTCTACGTTTTATCAAATTAGGTGACACTTTTTCTATTTAAATCAAATTTTATTTTTTACTTATCATTATTCAGATGAACAAAGTATATTGAATAGTATAATCAACTATTCTGATTCTATTATTTATGTATAGGTCCCCCCCCCCCTCTCTTACCACCCTATAATTGAGTTCCAGTAGGTCGATAAATGGGTAAAAGCTATATAAGTATGTAAAATTGAATAAATATTGAGAATAAATATATTTACTAACCATTAAACTGTTTTTGAACCACTATTTCGAAATTGATCAAAATACCATTTATCGTCACCCCATGACGATAAATGGAAAACCCTCTTTATTGATACCCAAATATCGACACATCTATTTATTTTAAATATTGATGACCGAATTAATTTCTGATTATATATTTAAGAAATGCAATTAAAAACAAGGAAAATTATGTGAACATTATTTTTGTTTTTTATTCGAAGCGTAAAATATTGCGCATAACTAATTCTCTATACCTAATCAATTACGGTAGGTTTGTCCTGAATGTACCGTATCGTCATACATCTCATCAGTTAAACTGACACTCTGATTGTAATTTTAAATGAAATTACTTACATTTTTGTTACAATAATGAAAATATATGGAGACATCGATTTGTAAAATACCTAAACCATAGAAATATTTCTAAGTCTCGTTATAGACGAAAATAACTGAAACATGTTACATGACGATAAATGGAGAGGGACGATACAAGGAGCCCTTACCCTAAATGTTTCGGTAGCGCAATCATATGGTGTCACCTTTTATTATACAAATTTATAAACGTAATTATAAGAGTAACGGTTATAATAATATAATATATTACATATATAGATATAATTCAATGTTTTGATACGATTTAGTATCAATTTTACGAAATTATAATTTGACTGTAATGTCCTTTTCATATCTCACCAAATTATATAATCATAGATGTGACCACACTCAATGCCCATTACGTCACATTCAGCACGATTCAAATTTTGCTGTCGCAAATGGAAGGAAGGTATTTTCATCAACCTGTAGCTTTTACACTAGCCTAGATTTAAATTTAGTTGAAATTAATTAGCTAGAAAAATTTCATTTTAATGTTAAAAATGTTTTTTCCTTTTTATTTGAAGGGGCTTGATTGTAGATAGATTATAGGTAGGTACCTACCTAACCGAAGACCGTGGGCCATATACAGTACTAAATGATATACCTACTGGCTACTATAGGTACCTAGGCATAGTTAGGTACTAACTACTAGGTAGGTACCATTCTGATGAAAAAAGTAATCTTTTCTGATGGATTACTCTCTCTGTTGGAGTTTAGCAAACCTTAAAAAACACTATACCTAGGTACAATAATAAATTAATGGGAACTGTATAATCTGCAGCATTTAGCCTCTGTGCTATGCCCTCTAAAATTCATCTGTTAGCCTGAGATATTTTCCAGAGTTGGTTAGGTACTATACCTAATAAAGGCAAACTGTTATGTTTCACTGTTTCAGAGGCTGCCAGGCTGGAAAATTGTAAGCAAAGTTTTGAGTCAAAATATCAAAACTTCTATTCAAAACCAATTTGGCTCATTTTTTGAAGATTTCATCATTTTAACCAAAATTAACTTAGGAACATAACTAAGATTCAGGAATTAATTCGAATTTTGGTAAATTAAATTGACTAAATTCCTATTTCCTAGTTCATGACTTCATGTCCCCTGAGTCCCCAGTCTGTATTTGGTGCACTGAATTCCAGTGACTTTTTGAAAAAACTGAAAAAATAGGTACCTACACCATAAATTTCCATTAATTTGGCTGATCCACCAACATTTGAGTTTTCAAGTTTTGACCAATTTTTCCACCGAAAATTAATGGTAACATAGGAATAAATGGCTAAAAATTCACCGACTTTGATAGAATCATAGAATACTATTTTCTATGCAGAAAATTCCACCGACAAGTCTGTTGAATTTATCATGAAAAGATGAAATAAAATTACTTGGTGTTCTCCAAAAAATCCTCTATTATGGCTTTTGTTCTCAGTGAAATACTTCTAAACAGGAGAAACTGGAAAATTGTTGGAGGACTTAGGACTAGACAAATTGATGAAAACTTTTGGCAGCTATTTCTCAGATTTTTGAAAAAGTCAGAGGAGTTCAGCCAAGTAAAATAGTATGTCTCATAAACTCACCATTTGTCTCTCCAGCTCTCTCCAAAATTCAACAAATTCTCTCCAAAATGATCAAATTTTCATAAATTCTCTCTAAAATAACATTGTAGCATAGGAGAAAAATAGATAAAACTCTCCATTTGCAGTTGAAGGGCTCAAAATAACTGTCACAAACTCGCCATTAAAATGGCGAGTTTGGACATGCTATATTACTTGGGAGTTCAGTGCACCAAATACAAACTGGCACCAATTACCAAATAGGTACCCAGTCTCCAAAGCGCGTCCATGTCGCCGAAGATCTTTGGAGATTATATTTGAGGGAAAATTCATCAAAACAAGATCTTGGTGACTATTTTCTAATTAGTTCCTATGTTTACATGCCAGTCTGTATCTCGTGGTAAATTCCACCGACATGTTGGTGGAATTTTTTCCCCTTGAAAATAATATTCTGACAAAGTCAGTGGATTTTTAGCTATTTATTCCTATGTTACCATTAATTTTCGGTGGATAAATTTGGAAAATGTTGGTGGACAGCCAAATTACTGGAAATTTACCAGTCTGCAGAATATGTGAGATATTTGAGATATTCTCTCCGAACAATTTTGAATTAATTCCTATAATTACATTAATTTTGCTACGAACAATTTTGAATTAATCCCTATATTTACATTAATTTTGCTACGAACAAAATAAGAGATCTCTACGAACACTTTACCAGTTTCTGCAGACTGGGAAATTTATGGTGGATTTTCTCAGCTTTTTGAAAAAGTCAGTGGGATTCTGTGTATCAAATACAGACTGATTTACATGTTATTATTGGAGACATTTTGAAGAAATTAGGTCATTTTGCTAAAATTGGAGACAAATTTGAAAATTTTTGGAGACTAATTGTCCTGAAATACGAAATCTTGGTGACAGATTTGACACACTTTGCAGACTGGCCAAATACAAACTGGGTCACACCCAGTCTGCAGAATATGAGACATTTTCAACATTTTCTGTGCGAACAATCCACAATTTCCTTCTATATTTACATGTATTACTATTTAACTGAGAACAGAAGCCAAAATATAAGTTTTCTTGGAGAACACTAACAGTTCCTGCAGTCTGGGGTCACACGTGCCATGTTACAGAGTATTTCAGTTAAAGCCAATTAATTGGTTTAGATTTCAAAAGGTCAAATCTCAGATTATGTCAGACATATCCAATTGGCTTTAAATTTTGAATCAATTCCTATGTTCCCCACTCTGAAAAATACCTTAAATGAATTTTAGAGGCTAAATGCTGCGGATTATACAGTTCCCCTTAATTTATTACTGTATTTTAAGGTTTGCTAAACTCCAACAGAGAGATTAATCGATCAGAAAAGACCAATTTTTCCAGAGTGGTATGTTCCCATGTTAATTTTGGCTTGAAATCTTCAAAAAATCCAGTCTGCAGAACATGGGTCATTTTTGACATTTTCTGTGCAAACAATCCTTAATTTCCTCCTATATTTACCAGATTGTATTTGGTGGTAAATTCCAATGATTAGTCGGGAGATGTTCAATTTCTCTAATAAAAAAATTCCTGCAATGTCGGAGGATATTTAGCTATTAATTCCTATATTACCATCAATTTTTGGAGGAGAAACTGGAAAAATGTTGGAGGACTAGACAAATTAATGAAAAATGTTGGCAGCTATTTCTGATATTTATGAAAAAGTCAGGAGTTCAGTGCACCAAATACAAACTGGTATAATAATAATAATAATATTTACATGTATTTTACTGAGAACAGAAGCCAAAATAGAGGATTTCTTGGAGAACACTTTACCAGTTTCTGCAGTCTGGCAATAAATGAGCTCAATTGGCTTGGCTCAGAATTTTAGTAAAAATTTTGGCTTACAATTTTCCAGCCTTTGAAACATGGCACACGTGAACCAGTCTTTATTTCGTGGTAAATTCCACCGATATGTCTGTGAAATTTTTCTCCATTGAAAATAATATTCTGGCAAAGTCGGATTTTTAGCTATTTAATCCTTTGTTACCATTAATTTTTGGAGAAAAAATGAATAAAATGTTGGTGGATCAGCCAAATTACTGGAAATTTATGGTGGAATTTTTCAGCTTTTTCAAAAAGTCAGTGGAATTTTGTGCGCCAAATACAGACTAGCACGTGAACTAGGAAGCCTAGAACTTGGAAGGGGACGGGGTTACAGGCCAAGTAGAATAGTGTGGGTCATAAACTCACCAATTGTCTCTCCAGCTCTCCAAAAAATGATCTAAATTTCTCCAAAATGGCCAAATTTGAAAAATTTCTCTCCAAAATTACATTGCAGCATAGGAGAAAATTAAATATTTCTCACCAATTAAAAATGAAGAGAAAAAAATTGCCTTCAAAAACTCACCAATATAGCTATTGGCTAGTTTAGACATACTTTATTACCTGGATTACAGGTAGCCCAGACAGCCAGTTTGTATTTGGTGTACTGAACTCCTCTGACTTCAAAAATCTGAGAAATATCTGCCAACATTTTTCATCAATTTGTCTAGTCCTCTGACCTTTTTTCTAGTTTCCCCTCCAAAAACTAATAGTAATATAGGAATTGATAGTCCAGTCTGCAAAGTGTGTCCAATCTGTCACCAAGATTTTATATTTCATGACAATTAGTCTCCAAAAAATTTCAAATTTGTCTCCAAAATGACCAAATTTCTTCAAAATGTCTCTAATAATAACATGTAAATGTAGGAATTATTAATTAATTAGAAAATAGTCACCAAGATCTTGTTTTGATGAATTTCCCCCAAATATAGTCTCCAAAGATCTTTGGCGACATGGATGCGCTTTGCAGACTGGTTGATAGTTAAATATCCTCAGACATTGCAGGAATTTTTTTATTAGAGAAATTGAATATCTGCCAACATATCATTGGAATTTACCACTAAATACAATCTGGCCAGACTGCACAAACTGGTAAAGTGTTCACTGTTCTCCAAGAAATCCTTGATTCTGGCTTCTGTTCTCAGTAAAATACATGTAAATATAGGAGGAAATTAAGGATTGTTCACACAGAAAATGTTTAAAATGTCTCATATTCTGCAGACTGGCAGGTAGCTTAAGCTAAATGTCCTACTCCTATTTTATTGGTATTTTTTCTCCAGTCTGCAGAAACTGGTAAACTGTTCGTAATCGTAGAGATCTCTTATTCTGTTTGTAGAAAAAATTAATGTAAATATTGGGATTAATTCAAAATTGTTAATTTGTTTGTAGAGAATCCAAGCAAAATAGTATGGCTAATAAACTCTAAATTTTTCTCTCCAAAAATTACCAAATTTCCAACCAAAATGATCAAAAAATTATCATAAATTTTCTCTCAAAAAAATAACATTGTAGCATAGGAGAAAATTAGATATTTCTCGCCATTTACAATTGAAGGGCTCAAAATAACTCGCAAACTGACAAACTCACCATTAAAATGGCAAGTTTGGACATGCTTTATTACCTGGTAGAGAATATCCCATATTCTGCAGACTGGTTTTTTTCTTAAGTACCTATTCGTGTAACGAGTTATTTAATAACAAATAATAAAAGTTGTTGTGATACCTATGCTGAAATTCTGAATCTGTAGTAATTTGCCGAATTTAAGTTTGAAATTTTTTCCTGCGCCCAACCAATTAAAATAGTATGGCTCATAAACTCTACATTTGTCGCTCCTAAAATCACCAAATTTCTCTCCAAAATGATCAAATTATCATAAATTCTCTCCAAAATAACATAGTAGCATAGGAGATAAATGGATCATTCTCGCCATTTGCAATTGAAGGGCTCAAAATAACTCACAAACTTGCCATTAAAATGGCAAGTTTGGACATGCTTTATTACCTGGGTGCCCAAGTCCTAGTTAATTCCTATGTGCCCATTTTATTTGCTGTGCCCAAATCTCAATTTCTACAAATAATCCTGGGTCTGTGGAGACCTTCTTTTCAAACTTACAGACTGGGGCTGATCCACCAACATTTTCCAAATTTATCCACTGAAAATTAATGGTAAAAAATGTCAGTGGAATTTACCATGAAATACAGTCTGGGTTTAATGTCTGAAGTCTGTTAGTAGCTAAGTGTACATAATAGACACTATACTGATCATGTTTCCAGTCTGCAGAATATGCCATATGGAAGATATTTGAGATTTCTCTCTGAACAATTTTGAATTAATTTCTATATATTATATTTACATTAATTTTGCTACAAACAGAATAAGAGATCTCTACAAACACTTTATCAGTTTAACTACACTGACAACTTCTATGAGATATTTTGAGACATGGGAAGTAGTTACTGGTTAGCAGATTATGGACTAAATTTAAATTTGCTTTTAATATATTTTGTTGGAGAGAAAATCTTTTAATGTTAAATATTCTATCTTCATTTTACTATTTTCTCTCAGGTTCAGAATTTTATAAATATAATGTCTCACTTGAATTTGAGCCTTGCCAACAACATCAACTCTGCTCTCAGAGTGGACTCTACAGACACTGGCTCAGGACCTGTGGCACGATGGCAGAGGAAAGCCAGGGAACGTGGACTGACCATCAAATCTTCTAGCAGTCTGGAGAATAGTATGTATTGACTCTTAGTTACCTTTTTATTGTTTGTAATTAATATATCTATATAGATTAATTTTTTTAGGAGGGTAATATGATCTCAACATTGGAGGTTTTCTTTAGGATTTGAGCTTTTGAATATAAAGATCATCAGGATCAATGTTGAAAACATGGTATAATTGTACTTGTCATAGCTTCAAGATGTGGTAGTATTATACGGTTATACCTATTCTTTTATTAATTATAATCAATTGAAAGAAGTAGATTTAACTGTAGAAAAAGAATATTGTCTGCAATAGCTAGATACTTCTAAAATTCCAACTTTTCATTATCAAATTTCTAAATTAATGTAGCTATACACTATTAAAATTAATATTATAAAATAAGTATAGGGTAAAGAGCTAACATTAGAAAGTAGGTATCATATAATTAGTTGTTTGATACAGGCCAAACTGAAGAAAAACTTTCAATGTAGCTACTGATTATAATTACCCTTTTAAAAGTATGGAAAATGGAAATTTCAGTAAATATGAACATTTTCAATCAAACAGAACATTATGTTGCTTTTAGTTCATTTAGCTTTTTCTTGTATAACTTTTCTTTTAGCTACATTTAGACTCAAATTTGATATGAGTGTGTATGTTTCTCTCAACTATTACTTCAGCGTGTTTTCTTCTGTGCATGATTTACTGTTGAAAAAGCAAACTATACCCCTGGAAGTGGATTGTGAAGTAGCTTGTAATTCTGCTAACAGGTTTTGCTAACAGATCAGGGCTGTGCATCACCCCTAGCAGCAAAACCCCTCTGTCCTCATCTCTGATGTGTGGTGACATGTCTATGGGTGCCCCTAGCTCAGCCAAAAGCCCTGCAAGAGGTAATGCGTACCTTTCCTGTTTCCAGTAGATGTTGGGGATGTGGCTGAATGCTTTGTAGTTAGTGTACAGTTAATAGAGAGCATGTAGTAGCGTGGGATTTGCTTTATTATTACTATGCTGTTCTGTTGTAAAATAATTCATCCTTGAGCTGTTTTATCATGAAGCTGTCTGTAGTTACTGGAAGGGAATGGGATGAAGTTCCTTGGATCCTGAACTGTTGTAATTTGGGGATTATACAATATTCATATTTTTTTAACGCTGCTTAGAGCTCTAGAGGATAGCAACAGGGTTATGCTCTTCAACTACAGGGCTTTAGTTTTTCATGTTATGTAGGTTCGTAGGCTTCGTTTACTATCACTTTCATTTTCTTCTTCCATCCGTGAGTGCAGCCACCGGTGCTTATTCCTTTACATCACATTTCTTAGTGGACTGTATTCACAGAGTAGTTTTCTAAATAAATGAGCATGATGGTGTAGGTGACTTGGTTCATGGAGCCATTATTTTTACTATTTCTTTGCGGTTTGTATTTAAATTATTTTAATATCAGCAATATTGTCTATGGTACCTAAGCATATGCTAAACCTCAAAAGTAAAATTTAATTACTAAATAATAATTTGCAAACAAATACATACAGATGATGCAAATTAACATAATAAACAGTAGACAAAACCTAATATCAAACAGTTACTCAGATGATCAATAAATTCTCTTCAGTTCATGAAAATATATATGAAATGTAGGCATTGATACTCTGTATAATTGAATTATTAACTTCAATCTTCAGTATTTCCCTCAATATTAGTAGACAAGACTTACAGTAAATTGAAAATTTACCCCAGAAAACTAATGTGTTGTAAAATAATTGTAAAATTATTCTTAATATCATAATTCAAATTATATATTATCATTACCTTGTTAATTACCTTTTATTTGCAAGAATTTGATAGGATATTATTTTGATGTTGTTAGCAACAGGTTCTTCAGACTGAAGAATTTAACTCTAACATTTTAAGCCCTGAATTAATTTAACCCTTTTGCTCCTAATGGGTTATTTTTGTCCCAATTATAATTTTCAAGTACTAAAATACATTTTTCTACCGCTAATATGGCTTGGGATGGGACAAATCAGGGTTATATCGAAAGGGAGTTGCCAGATGTATGATTTACCAGTTTTCCCGCTAAATCTTTGTTCGGTGCGTGTGTAAACAGAATCAAGGGAGGTGTTTTGTCTCAAGCTCTGCCCATTGTTAGTTTTTTTGAATATTTATGGTTGATTTCTTGTATGTTATCTTTTGAACAACAGGTAAGTGTCTCATTTTTATATATCCATTGTTTCTAAGTACTGAACTCAATATTTATATAGTTTTTATTGGTTTTAGTGAAACCTGGGATCAAATTGTCCCAATCGTACTTCAAGTAGTAGGGACAGATCTGTCCCTACAGTATTATAATACACCAAATTATCCCAAATTTTTGCTCTTTATAATACTGTGGGACACTTTTGTCCCATGCCTGATAATCATATAACAGTTGCAATAACTAGAGACATTGGTTGAGGTGGTTTATAGGTGTCATATGAACAGGGAAATGTGACAAAACAAACAAAATTTTGACTGCAAAAGTTGGAGTGAAAGGGTTAAGCGTGTAGAAACTATCATTTTTATTATATATATATAACTACTTGTAATTATGAATAACAATAAATTTGTTTTTTTCTTCAAAAAATGAAAAGAAGCTTACACGTGTGCTCTAATGAATGAAAGAGTTTATCCGGTTGTTTGAGGAGAATATCTCAAAAATGCCCAAAATAAATCACTTGAAAAACTAATATGTTGACTAAGGGCATGAAGGGTTAATGTTGAATTATTTAATCTTTTACTATTGTTCTTTTGTAAAAACAAAATTTGGCTTCATTCAAACTGTTCATTTTTTTTAATTTATGGCATGAATTTTCAACTTCATAGGAAATCTGTTATTTTTCTTATTAACTTTGTGATAATTTCTGGCATCTATAGCCAACCAATTATTTGATTGAAATTTTAATTGATTGAAAATTATTGCATGAATTTCTCATCAAAATATTTTTCAGAAGCACATATTTCTTCAGCTACTTCTTCTGATCCTTGTTATCAGCTTCACTTTGTATCATTTCGGAACATAGGAGTGATATTTATCAATGTCCTATTCTATTCACTTTCTTTTGAATGTTATCCATGAAGTCTTTTGGAAGAACTGATGTGACACCGAGACTCACTGTTCCTTGATTGACTAGGTCTGACAGAGAAATGTTATAATGGAAAATAAATGTTTTGAGTTTGTAGTATAATTTTTTTATAAAATTTTATTTTCATGTTCATTTCTCAACTTTTCTCAGTCAGACCTAAACTCACTCCTATTCTCACTATTTAATAACCGTACTGTTTTTTAAGAGATCATTAATTGTTTTACAGTGAAAATGCTAAATTTGCGATGCCCACAAATTCATTATCAAACTTGTGTTTGATTGGAATTCATCAACTAGCTACTTACTTCACTACTACTTGTATAATTATACAGTTGCAGATTTTTTCTAATTTCTTGTTTGTTATTGTTGAGTTTTTTTCATTGCATCATGCAAGATATTTAAACACTTAGTATTTAACTAGGCAATTGCCATGCTTATACTTTGCTAATTTAAGAAATCTTTGCCTTTCTGAAACCCAAGTTATTATTTCTAGCTATTATCATTTATTATTTCTAGCTATTATCATTTATTATTTCTAGCTATTATCATTTATTATTTCTTGCTATTATCATTTATTATTTCTTGCTATCATCATTTATCATTTCTAGCTATTATCATTTATTATTTCTCGCTATTATCATTTATTATTTCTTGCTATTATCATTTATTATTTCTCGCTATTATCATTTATTATTTCTCGCTATTATCATTTATTATTTCTCGCTATTATCATTTATTATTTCTTGCTATTATCATTTATTATTTCTTGCTATTATCATTTATTATTTCTCGCTATTATCATTTATTAATTATGTATTTCATCTTTCAAGAAAATTAGAAACTTTTGCTTTAGTAATAAAGTTTAATTTAATAATATAGCCTAAATTATTTCATCAAATGTGATATAAAGATAAAATTCTTTACAATAAAGTTTAAATCCTAAAAACATTCTAGATAGTTCCATCAATGGATAAAAAAATTCTTGATTGCCAGACATCAAAATTATTCTGTAAAATTATAAATTATACTCATTATTCCAAACCTTATTTACATTCTTTCTAAAAACTGAAAAATAGCTTATTTTTGAGGAAAAACATCCTGTATTACAATTCATCCAAATTAAAAAATCATATCTATAAAATGATTAAAATGCTCAAAAGTTAAAGCATTGCATACAAAATGATTACTAGCTAATAAGCAATAGCTATAGAAAAACCTTAAATTTTCTATAAATCTTATTAGTATGAGACAGATTTCTCGTCTCATTTCCTGCTAAAATTAGCTTCTTTTGAAAATTTATATTTATTTGCAATGCTTTTAGTCAATTAAATTCTTTTGTAGCTAACATTTTCTCTCTGTGTCCCTCATGTTACGTATCCCGTCGATTCCCAATCCCGTCTCAAAAACCAATAGCGGTGATAGAGAACATCAAGAAGGGAAAGAGTCCCCACCGCTCTTTGAACCTCTCCATACGCAACAAAACCCCTACCCGCAACACACCCAACACCCCAAACATTCTGGGGGACAAACCTTACCAGGGGGACAGGTCAGTCTACAAATATCCTAAACCTTTGATAGATTAATGTTAGATAGATATCCTTTTAAGAAAGAATATGTTGAAAAAAGTAACTTTTTCATTAAGTCTATTGTGCTTTGGGAAGAACCTGATGTAGTTCATAATATAAAATTATTATGTGGCTTAGCCTGTATTTATTTGTAGTTTACATTTCTTATTGCCAAAATATGATTAGCTATATTGAATAAATTTAAACATTGTTTGATGTTTTTCCAATGTCCTTCCCAAAGGATGGTGGTTGTTGACGAGTTTAGATATCACTCTTTAATTTCAAATAGCTATGTAATGTCGTAGCTATCTCGAAAATGGTTATTTTTCATTGGTTGTGTTTCAACTATTGTCATCAGCTTAAATGTAATATAATATTATAGATTGAGTTTAAATGTACTTTAAGTTGGATTTGATCTTCAAGCTAAAAGCTAAAAAATTAGTTTTACTCTTAAATGCACTTTACTCTTAAATCCGAATAATCTTTGAGACTTGCTTTGTATAGCTATCTGGATTCATGATTTCTAACTTAAAAAGAAAGGAATATAGAGCTACACTTTTAAATCTTTACTTCATTTACACTCATTGCCGCATATAAATAACTGCACACTAACTCAAGCTAATCCCCCCTCAGGTTCATTCCCCGTCGCCCCACAGAGCAGGAGAGTGACTTGGCTCACCATTTGGTGATGAAACATTTGAGGCAGCAGGAAGGGACTGAACCTATAGAGGAACTTACTCAGCAACAGGTATTTGTTTATTACTATTTATTTGTTAATTTAGGGATTCTTTCTTCATTCTTGCTGCTCAGTTCAAGTGATTTAGTATGATCTTGCAAAGATTAAAATTTCTTTAACTCTCTCCATTTAGTAGATAGTTTTGTTTTATTTAGCGTGTCCGAACAATTCGTCGTGGTGTCAATTTTATATATTTATTTTTTAAATATATTTTTTTATGTAATTTATATAAATAGTAATTCAACACAATTTTTTTACCAATCTTTTAAATTTTTCAAATTAGCTAGCTACTTCTACCTAAGGATTTTTGGTTGGTTGGATCTGATGTGTTTAGGTTTGTATAAAAAAAATTACTTGTGTGGTTGATACCAAGTCTTGATGTTATATCATTAATTAATTATTATTATTATTTATTTCAAATGTTTAATAATTTATTTGAAAATATTGAATAATTTATTCCAAAATAATGGAAGATTAGAAATTTATCAGAAATAACTTTCGTATTGTAGATACCAAGTTTTGAATATATTGCATCATTCATTATTTGTCAGAAATAGAAAATTTTGGCAATTTTTTGGTGAAATGAAATATGATATTATTTAATAAATAGTGTATTCTCCCTTTACAAATTATGGGTCATACTCAATACCAATTTAATTCCTGTTATTAAGTTTCTTTTAATGAATTCAATTAAAATTTTATTTTCTACCTAGTCTAATTTCTTTTATAGAAAAAATACATTTAAAAATGGAATAAAAACATGGGAATTTAAATATAAAGTTAATATATTCCGGTGCGTATCATAGTTACGGTCTTCTTGTTTAATACCCGTCGTGTAAAATTGGACACCAAAAAAAAACTCTACAGGTATAGATATGAAATAGTGAGACGAATTGCCCTAGCACCTTAATTTAGGGATTTTACTCTTTTTGATACCCATCTTTGCAGGCTAAAGCTAGCTAATAGCTATAATAGAAAATTAGAATTTGATAAAATGTAGCAACATATAAAATAATGATTGAAATTCATTAGAATTTATTTAAAGCTATACAGTAGCTATGGGCCAAAAAAATGTTTCCAATTTTTTTTTCCAAAAGCTAATAAAGAATGACTTACAATTTCATCAGTCCAAAAATATAAATGTATCATTGCTACTTCATTTCTATTCATAAGAGACAACTTTAATAAGTAGCTATTTGAAAAATCAGAAACATTTTTGTGGCCCATACTGTATAATAGTGATCACTAATCTTTGAATGTTTTTACAGAAAGATTATAGGGATAAAATGACTGAGAATTTGAACAATGGGCAGCCACTGGACACCAGAATATCTCACTTCAGTACCAAAACACCAAGTGATAGTGGTATGTATGTACTGGTAGATAGGTACTGGCATCTGCAGAGACTGGTAGATAGGTACTGGCTTCTGCAGAGACTGGTAGATAGGTACTGGCATCTGCAGAGACTGGTAGATAGGTACTGGCATCTGCAGAGACTGGTAGATAGGTACTGGCATCTGCAGAGACTGGTAGATAGGTACTGGCATCTGCAGAGACTGGTAGATAGGTACTGGCATCTGCAGAGACTGGTAGATAGGTACTGGCATCTGCAGTGATTGGTAGATAGGTACTGGCCTCTGCAGAGACTGGTAGATGGGTACTGGACTCTGCAGAGACTGGTAGATGGGTACTGGACTCTGTAGTCACTAGTAGATAGGAACTGGTCTCTGCAATACTGGTTGATAGGTACTGGTCTCTGCAATACTGGTAAATAGGTACTGGTCTCTGCAGTCACTGGTAGATAGGTACTGGTCTCTGCAGTCACTGGTAGATAGGTACTGGTCTCTGCAATACTGGTAGATAGGTACTGGTCTCTGCAGTCATTGTTAGATAGGTACTGGTCTCTGCAATACTGGTAGATATGTTTAGTAGCACAGTCTAAGTGTAACCATCTTTGAATTATACTAAATATTGTATTAATAAGTAGCTAGAGGAAAAAATAGAGATAAGTAAAATTAAAAATTAGATTTACATCTATCTATTCTACTGTCATTGCTTATGCTATGTGTGCAGCACCAAAAATCACATTGAAAATTACAATTTTTCTCCTTCCTCAGTGTACAACTCTAAGAAGATATTGTGTAGCGCCACAAAGGAGTCTGCTAAGAAGAAAGCTACCCGCCACATCCCCAATGTACCTGAGAGAGTTCTGGATGCTCCTGAGATGAGAGATGACTACTGTGAGTAGCTAATGTACCTACCTTACGAGAAACGTCCATCCGTAATGATTTTTGACATATTACTAATTTAACATCTCCATAAAGGAACTATTAATTGTAATGCTTGTAGATATTTAAGAATTGTTCTGAGTACACAATGACAAATTGGTGAAATTTTGGAGTAACAGGAAATTAGAAAACTGTGGTTTGAGAAATTAGCATCATGCGGAGACTTCTCTTTGATAGTACGTATCTTCAATATTTACGCTCGGACAAATTAGAATTTATGTCCTCAGGTTTGTAGCAACATGGATGAAAGAGGCAATGGAGTTTTTTTTATAAAATTAAATATATTTTCATTAGCTAGCTATAAAAATTAATTATCTTTTGATTAGCTATAGAATCAGATTTTTTAATATAGCTACAACTATTTTACACAATTGTATATTATAATCAATAAAGATTCTTCTTTTGTGCATAATGTAGCTATGTCAATCCTTTACCCCAGACTTGCACCTCATTGACTGGTCCAAGAACAACCACATAGTAGTGGCTCTGGCTGGCACAGTCTACATCTGGAACGCTACTGACGGTAACATCTCCTCTCTGTCCAGTGTGGAGCCACCAGACTACATCTGCTCTCTGGCTTGGATCAAAGATGGTGAGTGATTGTATATCTCGGTAAATATTTTCCTAATTATAGGGTAGAATATAGAGTAAGTTATGAATCATCGGTTGGTTTCACTTCTTCGGTCTTATACAAAAAAACAGTATAATAAAAATCATCTTATTTAAATTGGTATCCATGATAGCTACCTGCAGGTATCATGGATACCAATTCAAATTGGGACAGTACTGTATTTTCTTTGTGTTGAAAAAACACTGATAAGATACGACACATTTTCAACGCTGATGTGTGTCAAGTCTTTAAACTGTTAACTTTTCATCGCCAGGTAACGTGTTGGCAGTTGGTCAGAGTAGTGGCATCATAGAGCTGTGGGATGCCAATGAGAACAAACTGATCCGCACCATGGGGGGACATGAGAGCAGAGTCTCCACTGTGAGGTGGAGTGACTCCATCCTCACCTCCGGTTCTCGCACCGGCCAGATCATACATTCCGATGTGAGGATAGCGGAGCATGTCACCGGAGTCATCAATGCGCACAACCAGGTGAGTACAACTAGTGTTACAACAAGCTCTACTAATCTAGCTGTATTTAAATTTCCAATTGTTCTGTCAGAAATATATTAAGTTAGCTAATAAATATATTAACTCTGTTTCTACTAATGTTATTGTTCTCAATCTGAACAAGTTGTTCTATCATTAAAACTAGGCATTTCAACCCTGTTTTGTTTCATTAGCTACATAGAGGTCCAAATGTTTAATTCTCACCACTCCATTCGCCCCAATCACCTCTGTGACATTCTTTTCTCCCTCAGGAAGTGTGTGGTTTGGCGTACAGCAGTGATGGGCGTTACCTTGGCTCAGGGGGCAATGACAATGTGGTGAAGATATTCGACAAGAGGAGCACCACCCACCTGCACAGACTCACTGCTCACGAGGCAGCTGTTAAGGTAACACACCCGCAGTAGTAGGGAAGTGGGAAAGACCTATAATGGGAAGATGGGGCTTTGAATTTTAAACTTTCTTTCAAATATAATATTGTATTTATAATTAATATTATATTGTTTTATCTTACATGACCGAAGATATCAAATCGACCAATAAAATTCGTATCTTACTCTGTGGGTTATTTTTGTCTGTTTGACTATTTTCCCTCTTAGTGTTAATATTTAGTCACTTGACACTTTCCCCGTGAAAGAATTTTCTGGTTTATTTAATTAAATAGTATTGTATTTGGTAATATACGGTTATAGACTTCTAATTCAATGAAAATGCTGATCCATTGATGAATCATTACGCAACTATTTATTATTTGCATGTTAAAAAATGCGTAGTGACCCACCGGTGGGTCACTACTCAGGGAACGTGTTAAACTAAGAAAAAAGAATTTTAATGAATGATAAAAGATTTAAAAATTATCAGTTTTTTCCTTAGCTACTATTTGTTTACTGAACGTTTTATTTTATCTTTTAGGCTGTTGCCTGGTGCCCCTGGCAAAATAACATCCTGGCGACTGGTGGTGGTACGAATGACAAAACTATCAGACTATGGAACGCTAATAGTGGAGTGTGCACCAAAGAAGTACCTACAGACTCTCAGGTTAGTGCAGTTATTTGATGCTGGTGCAGTTATTTGGCGCTAGTGCAGTTCTATCAGTCATTTTTTAGGCAGCTCTCGGAATATTGGTGAATTTTTTATATATATAGTCAGATTACAAATAGCTACTAAGTATCGTAACAATTATGGTATTAGTACAGCCCTAATTTGTATCATCATGTGTTATTTCTTTGTGTTTCTTCTGCAGGTCTCCTCCATTGTTTTCAACTCCTCCTACAAAGAGTTGATATCTGGCCACGGTTACTCCAACCACCAACTGATACTCTGGCGCTATCCTAACTTCAACAAAGTCACTGAACTGACTGGTGTGTACAAATAATATATAGTTAATGTTATTAATGAAATAAGAAATGGTTTTGGTAAAGAACTTCAATTAGCTACCTGTGGTAGCCAAGTAGTCGATCTAGTGTACTGAGCGTACTTTCACTGTCCCCTCTTCTACGAGTCCTTTTTTTTATGTCTCTTTAGATCACCTCGTAGTGGATAGAGACACATTTTAAATGTTTCAAAATACTTAAATTATTAATAAGTAACTTCAATTGTCTTCATTACAGGTCACACTGGACGAGTGCTGGACATAGTAAGTTCCCCAGACGGTGAAATGATAGCCAGTGCAGCGGGTGATGAGACCATTAGACTGTGGAAGGTGTGGCCCACTATTGAGAAGAAGATCAAGAAACCTCTCACTCTGGAGCCTGTGTCCTCTCTTAACTTCCAAATAAGATAATAGGTAGTAGATGGAATTAGGGTTGGTTGTTGGTCAGTTCCACATTCTCGGTCAAATCGGAAAAAAACTATGAAATAATAATGATTTTGGTTATTTAAATTGGTATTCATGATACCTGCAAGTCATTCTTACATGACCGAAGATGAGAAATTGGCCAAGAATTTGTAACATGCCCTAGTTTAGTTTATTTTGCTAGGAGTATTTTAAAGTAAGATGGACTTCTGTACTGGTTCAGGTTACTTTGCTAAGAGTATTTAAAAGTAACGCTACTCTCATTTTACTCGTACTTTTATGTAGGTGACATCTCAGTCACTAATGAATATTTTTATAAGTCAATAAAAAGATTGAATAGATGGTGGAATCATTTCAACTAAAGGTAGTGTCAGTGGGGTGACTCTTGTGCATCCTCTGTAACTCTTAAGTCCCGTTTACATTGGAAATGCGCATTCACGAACAAGGGCACGCTCAAGAAGAGTCTTGACTGTTCACATTTGAAAAGCGCATGGCGTGTAAATCGAGTCAGTGCCGCCAGTGCAAAAGTGTCTGTTGGTACTCAGATTAGGTGAAATATGTGTGAATATGTAGGTATGTAATACAACTAGAGTGAAATAGGTATGAATTGCATAACTAGAATGGAATAGGTATAAATACAACAATAGAGTAGAATAAGTTACTAGGGTTGAGTGAGTGTCGAAAAGAATGGCCATGTTGAAGTGAGCCTCAAGCTACCCGCTGGTTTGCCCCTCAACTGTGCGTTCGCCCATTGTATCAACACTCAAGAGTGTGCCAAAGAGCCTCGATGTAAACTGGGCTTAAAATGCTTGAGTTATTTTATACTGGAAATTTTTTATCACTATTTATTTGTTTATAATGACGTCATTAGACATGTAGTAGCACTGTATGAAATTAAAACCGCATGGGACATTTCTTCATAGATGGATAAAGATCCCATTTAGGACTTGTAGAAAACTTTTTTCCTAAATGGTCCAAAAAATTCTTCATATCGAAGATAGGGACCTGAAATAATACAGTATTTAAGACCTAACATTACCTCGTGTGGGTATTTACTCCCATTTAACTAAGACATACACTTTTCTCATATATTTCAGATAAGAAGTCTAAATATTACTTTAAATTAGTTAGAGTATCGCACTATCAGGCGATACTCGTTTTCTTTAAAGGTCCTCTCCAGGCTCCTGGAAAAAAATGAGTTTATTACATAATATTATAGAACTAAAGTCTACGATCATTATTCCGCAAACCGCATACAATTCGGTTCAGTATATATTTTATTATATGCTTTTAAAGTTTTTTAATACTCTGTGAGCAACAATCGAGCGAATCTCCAACCTGACGCTGAGAAAGAAGATTGTACACTCTTTGTTTTGATTTCAAATTTAGATTTTTAAACCAACAATGCGTTTTTGGCCTTTTAAGATATTAATTGTTTCTAAAAGTATATAAGCTTTTCTGGTATAAGTTTATCCAAATTTAAACCTTTAAACGAATAATAGATTTATTAAACCAAATACCTAATTGACAAACAAAACAAATGGTGTACATTCTTATTCAGACAGAAAATTGGAAAGTCTGAAGTAAAGTAGGCTTTGTAGAGCATAAATTATAAAAATCTTTAAAAGTATATAAAATTAAAATATGCTATCAAATTTTATGGGGTTTGAAGTAAAATGATGAGAAACATTAGCCTCATTGATTTAGCAATATAAAAATTTGCTTGGAGGGGACCTTTAATGTTGATAGTCTCTACAACACCAAAAAGTTTAGAGCGCAATACTCGCCACGCCTGTAACTCTACAAATGTCTGTTTCTTTATTGAAACTAGCTTTACATAGACGATGCATTTGTATTTCAAAGAAGGTTATTTAGGACTCGAGTGGCAAATATTATTTTAATAAAAGCAGAAGAAAATAATCCACATTAAATAATTAGGCTAGGTGAAATGAAGCAACAGTATATATATGAAGAATAAATTAACTATTTTAAAGAATAAATACATAGTTACAATTGAAGTATAAGTAGCCCTTGAACAATCTAATTATCTATATTTTTTAATACCAATGAGCACCCTAATACAGTAGTTGAGCTCATACCAAATAAATCCTATTACCTGATCTACTAAACACATTCAATTTCACAAGAGAATTCATCTTAACTTCCAATACTTTCTGAAACTAGTTACCTGAAATTTTCCACCAGAATCTACCAAGATAAATAACAAGAGAAGGCATAAATCATTAATGATCTGCTTACGCATTATCGGTCTGTTTCACATCTTCAGTCATAAAAAAAATTATTTATTTTTTATAGACCAACTACAATAATTATTATTTTATGTTTTTTCCTATTTGCCCGATGAACAAACAAACAGACGATTAATGAATTGCCATCAGAAGGTTGAAGAGCAAGACACTTAATATTCTAGGCATTTCTCTAGGATTTAATTAAATACCTCTCACATTCTAACAGATTTTCTCATTGCATTTAACTACTCTACCTCATCTACACAATATATATATGACAGGACTATAAACATTCTCCCAGACTAAAGAGAACTAATAGTTAGGATATTAGAGTCTAAAGACATCAGCACCAGTAAATAAGTAGGCAAATGTCTCAAAACATAAACATTTACTAGTAGATATTAATTTAATTCATTGAAAGATAAGAATTCCATTAAGGTAAATAATATGAACAGAAGATATATATGGAGATATTTAACCACAGTGATTTTTCAACCTAGATTCTGCCACTTGAATATAAGAAATTTTATCTTACAAGATTTTCAAACTGAAAACAAGATGGACGCCATTACATTGCACTGAGTATATTATGTAAATACTAACCAAGTGGCAGTATCTGGGAGATATCAAAATGAGCAACTAAAGAATATGAACACATAACTTATAGTAAAAGTGAAGACGAAAGGTGGATAGGAACTGAAGATATTATATTGCACTAATTTTCTCCTAATCAAATAATACACCAATTAAAATATAAGAGATAATTCACACATAAAATTTAACTCCGTAACACTTGAGATCAATGAAAATACCTACCAAGAGAAACCTAAAAATGAAGGGATTAAAGAAAGGATAAATTAGATACAGGAATGTAAAGATTGAACAAAAAATAATACAGGCTATGGTATAGCAGCTATTCTATCTGATTCTAAGATGGATTAAGTAATGGAATTTAGCACAGAAGAGCTTTCCTGTTCATCTTAAACCGAAAATGTTAATTAAATATTGATTATCAGTGTTACTCCAATACTCTCATGAGGCGAAATACAGCAGTGAGTGTTGAAAATATCACAGTAAAATATATACCTGACTTTGCAACATCCATCACAAGATCAGGAAACCCTTCACCTTATTTCAAGAATATCTCTTCTGTTCACTTTAATATGTTCCAATATCGGGGAAAACACATTTTGGCAAACATACTCGCAAACACTTGACTGTTACAAATACTAAGGCCCCTTTCACACGGTAGTTTTTCTCATGCCGCAGCCAAGAATATGATAATGGTGCATAAAAAAATGCTATGGTTAAAGAAGCGTACGTGTTTTTCACGTTTGCTCACATTGGACATTTTTTATGCTGAATTTTTAAAGATAAAAACGTCCCGTGTGAAATAGGGTAAACAGTACAAGTCAGACCAATGGCACGCAACATATGAAGGCGTCAATAGCAACCTTCTCGCCAGTCGTTGGGCTGTTTCAAGACGGGTGCCTTCACCGCAGGCGTGGGAGTGACTCTGGGTGTGCGGGAGGGTGGCTTCAGGCCTGATTGGTACTGAGAGCGGTGTGCGGGGGAGCTGCTGGAAGACGGTCGGGGAATGCCACCTCCCAAACTAGGTAGCTTGCTTCTGTCTCCTCTAACAACTCCTCTCACCTGTGAATAGTTTAGAAAGATATTGTTAATAGATTCTTGACTTTTGTTACTCTATTAAATTATCAGACTTTTAGTGAAGAATATCAAATATGGAAGGATAGACCATTCTGTATATTTAATACACTCTGTATATTGTGTGGGGTTGAATAAATAACAAAAAACAAACATGTAATTCGGTTAAACTTTTCAACAAGGGCAATAACTTGTGCCCTATTTATTTTTACCTACATGCGATGTTATGGATTAGTAATATTAGTACATACCTGAGGTGACTGTAGTCTGGATCTGCTAGCTGGTGCTGTGTTGAGGTCCCTTGCTGGAGAAGCCCCTCTAGAGCCAGCAGAACTATACCCATCACCACGAGGTTGGTTAGCATATCTCAGGCCATTTGAGGCACCATTGGATGTGTGGAGGTTGGAATTGCTTGTGTAAGGACTTGTTTGAGGAGAGAGAACACGTCTACTTAGAAGGTCCTCTTGAGAGTGTCCAGCAGATATTCTACCAGAACTACGAGGAGCAGGAAGTTTGGACATTCTTAACCTACTGGATGCTTTGCTAGAGTCAGGCATCCTCAGACTTTCTTCCTGCAATCTGGCTAAATTATTTACATCCTCCACATCAGATATCTTGCAATAGCTACCATCAGATGCACTGCTTAAATGGTCATCATCTTCAGAGCCGAGGGAGCCACTGGATTTAGCTAGGGAGCCACCACTAGAATTGTGTTGTATTTGCATTCTCTCGAGAGCACTGGTAACAGTAGAGAAGTTTCTATCAGGCTGTTGTAGTTTACTTCCATTCACAACTCTGTTGCTGTCATAGTTACCTGAATGTCTCTTTTCTAGCACACTATCTGGACAGTCTTCTTCTGCAGACACAAGTGAATGCTTTTTCCTCCTTGGTCTGATGAAAGTTCTGTAGTCCCCTTTATAGGGAGGAGAATCTGGTGTCACAAGTCCAGAAGTGTTTGGACTTGAGCACATGGATACATCTGGTGTTTCTCTGGGGGTGTGTTTTGGAGTACTTTGAGGTGTGTCATTGGGTGTGTTTATTGGTGTTTGACGGGGAGTGTTTGCTATCTCATCCAATTTGTTGACGAGGGAATGCCTAACTATTTGCATGGAGGGATCGTCAACATCCTTGCGTAACCATTCTTTACAATTACCATCTGTGCGTGGTGAAGCAAACAACCTGCAATTGAAGGCATTGATGAATTAATACTGAAAAGTTATGAAGGATAATAACTAGGTAGCTAATCATGATGAAGTGTAGCTATTAAAAAAGTAGGAAGTGCTGCAATATAGAATTGAGAAATAGAACATTTCTATTTTTGGAATCTAGCAGCTTCTGAATATTAAAATTTACAATTTGGAAAAATGAGAATTTATGTTTTCAGAACAAAACATTTAAGTGATTTTGATTTGCAAGTGATGGAATAGCTAGCTACTAATTTATTTTTTAATAGACTTGTGTTCAAAGAATTGTATCAATTGCTGATTTTTTAAAGATAAAACCTGATTGGTACAACATGACTCACCAAGTTTCTTCATCTGATGTGTTCAAATCTTCTGTACAAATAGAAGGAAGACTCTCAGTGTCAGAGGTGGTAGAGGATGCCATTATATTCTCCGTTTTACTTGAACTCATCTCAGCATCTGTCTGAAGATCAGATTTAATAACATCATTCAGCTAAAATAATACCTAAAATGTAGCTATAACAGCAATAGCTTAAGTTAGGATAATTCTAATGGATAGCTTTAAGAAACATTGATATTAAGCACAAGATGTTACCAGTGATGAGTTTCATATTATTCAAAGGAAATAAATATATCTGAAACAATTAACAAAGAATTGTTTAGTCAAAAATGAAAATATCAAACAATGAGAAGGAATTTAAAGTATGATGATTATGATCAACATTTCAAAGCAACTACTGCTATAATATCACTCACTTTAATTGAAGTTTCAGATTGAGAGCCCACCATCAGAAATAAATAAAAAGTATTACAAAGTATAAAAAGTAGATCCTAGTTATGAAATTAGTAGCTATGACTTCAATTAATATCTTCTCACGATGTCAATGAAAATAAATACAATCAAATTCACTGAATATAGAAATCAAATTTGACTGAAATTATTAGAAAAACAAAAATAAATAGCACATCACAATCATATATCAATAGAAATATAAGTAGTATATTATTATACCTAATTAGCTATGAAATAAATAGCATCATAATAACATTAACTAATAAGTAAAGAGCCAACTGAAATTGGAAACTGGATAAGTGATTTCATCTTCTCAGAGATACCTTATCCATATTGTTTCCAGATAACTAATGCAAATTGTAATTTTGTAAATATAGAGATAATAAATTAATTAGAAATGAAGGAAAATATTTCAGGACTATTCATACATAAACTGTAGAGTCCAGAATGTAGAAACTGGTAAAGTATTCTTCAAATTCAGTAATTTTTCCCCATAAAATTATTAAAATACAGGATTAGGAATATAGGAAGAAACCAAAAATTGTTCTTTGTCACACAGAAAATATTTAATGAAATGTGAAATATTGTTCTCCAATAAATCTTCAATTTGCCTTCTGTTCTCAACCTCTTATATCTCAGCAAAGTACAAGTAAATATAACCAGTCTGAAAAGTATTACAGGATTAATCCTGTGCCCAAGTCCTATAGGTACTCCCATGTTATTAACTTATTTGCCATTCGCATTCTGCATAATAAGTCTTCTGAAGATTTTAATTTGAGAGTGAGTTACTCTCTGACTCTCAGCAACAGATTTAGAATCTTCCTCAGCTAAATAAATTAATGGTAACATAACATAGGAATTAATTCAAAATCTCCCGCAGCAAAATTAATGGTAACATAGGAATTAATTCATGATTTCCCGCAGAGATCTCCAATTTCTAAAATTCAATCAAAAACTACCACAGAGCCAGACTGCAGGAACTGGTGAAGTGTTCTCCAAGAAATCTTCTATTTTGCCAGTCTGCAGAATGTGTCTCTTCTCCGCAGAGATTTTAATTTGAGAAAGTTATTCTCCGACTCTCAGCAGCAGATTCAGAATCTCCCGCAGCTAAATTAATGGTAACATAGGAATTACCTAATTCAAAATCTCCCGCAGCTAAATTAATGGTAACATAGGAACTAATTCAAGATCTCCAATTTCTAAAATTCAATCAAAAACTCCCGCAGAGAGTCTTGGAAAAATGTTCCATATTCTGCAGACTGGCTATTTTGGCTTATGTTCTCATTAAAATACATGTAAATATAGGAGGAAATTGTCAAATTGAGGATTGTTCACACAAAAATGTCCCATATTCTGAAGACTGGACATAGGTATGATGATAATCCAGTCTGCAAAAGCCAGTCCGCAGAATATGGGATATTTTTAACATTTTCTGTGCGAACAATCCTTAATTTTCTCCTATATTTACATTAATTTTACTGAGAACAGAAGCCAAAATAGTGGATTTTTTGGAGAACAGTTTACCAGTTCCTGCAGTCTGGTGCAAAAGATGCATGAACTGAACCCATGAAGTTTATCCAATATCCGGCGACTATTGAGACCTGGAAATTTATCTCCCGAATTATCCGGCGACTATTTACTAATTAATTCCTATGTTTACATGTAATTATTGGAGAGTATTTTGATATTTTTGGCCATTTTGGAGAGAATTTTGAAAATCTTTGGAGACAAATTGCCCAAAAAATTAAATATCTGGAGACTGATTGTGCATGCTTTGCAGACTGGCCAGTCTGCAGAAACTGGTTAAGTGTTCGTAGAGATCTATTAATCTGTTAGTAGCAAAATTAATGTAAATATAGGAATTAATTGAAAATTGTTCGGAGAGAATATCCCAAATATCTCACATATTCTGCAGACTGGCAGACTGGGATGATATGTACCTACTCCGAAACTTTGTGGCTATAGTATTGCACTCAACTCTCAAGCTCATAACTAGGTAGTTAGAAAAAATATACAGATAAGAATCTGTGTACACATTCGTGCCTATAGCTATATATCTGTGTGCACAACCGAGAGATATAGATCTAATCCTTAGATGTAAGACTATCATAGATTCTAATTACTAGACAAGGCTGACCAATTGACAGAGTGACAGCTGTAAAGACTAAAGAGTAACCTTGGAAGGAATAGTAACACTAGATAGTGGAACTCTGACGATTTCCGTTGATCTTTTTCTTTTCATCTGTCAATAGTATCAGTAGAGAAGTGGGGAGCTCACATAAAAAGTATAACGTTGAACTGATGTCCAGTCAATGTCTTATGAATTGCTATAGATAGGTACCTACTTATATACCCTGCCACTTTTATTTTAATCCTACCAGCACCTCGGCACTTCTATTTTAATGAAACAAATAAATATCAAAGAACATATAAATCTTAACCTAGTTTGTTATATCCGCTAGTTTGTTGTACTGCACACTTCATGATTGCTTATTGATCTGACAGGGGAGTTGGGGGGATGTTAAATTATGGAATTCACATATATGCTTCTCTGGAATACCTAAGAAAGGGACGAGAGAGAGTATAGAAATAACTGAGAAATATCCTAATCCGTAATCACGATAAATGTTAAAAATGCGTGAGTTAAAATAGAAAGTACCTATATCTAGAATATCTGAATAATAAATAGTTAATACGCTTAAACGTGAAATTAAACGATTGCTAAAATTGTGAAGTTTGTGAAACTTTAGGATTAAAGTCATTAATATAGGGGAAGTCTCCATTTATCGACGACCACTTAAGAGGTTTCCTTTGAAACTATTATTATTGTGCAACTCTCCTTTCTACTAATGCATCTACGACAGAACCAACTAAAAGATAAAATTCATATCTTTTAAATCATATAAAGTACTATGTAATTCGTTTAGTATAAATTAATCTACATTGAATCAAATATTATATCTGAAAAACTCCAATTATCGACATGTTGAAACCAAATATCGTCATTCATGTTAATACCCATGCATTTATCGTCATGTGTCGATACATGGGTGATATCGTTCACAGAATAAAATTTTCATTGAACAGCTGGCAGGATGGGGCAAAATCAGGTAGAATGGGGAGAAATCAAATAGAGTGGGGGAAAATTCAGTAGAATATGGGGGAAAATTAGGTAGAATGAAAATTAGGTAGAACGGGGAAATTAGGTAGAATGGGGGGAAATCAGGTAGAAGGGGGGTGAATAGGTAGAAAGAGGCAAATCAAGTTAGAATGGGGGAAAATTAGGTAGAATGGGGGAAATCAGGTAGAATGAGGGGAAATTAGGTAGAATGGAGGAAATTAGATAGAATGGGTGTAAATTAGGTAGAATGGGGGAAAATCAGATTGAGTGGAGGAAATCAGGTAGAATGGGGGGAAATTAGGTAGAATGGAGGAAATTAGGTAGAATGGGGGGAAATCAGGTTAGAACAGGGGAAAATCAGGTAGAATGGGGGAAAAGTTGGCTGAGTAGGGGAAAATGATGGCAGAATGGGTAAATCAATTATTGCATGTAGTCGTGGTTTAATGCTTCGGAACCAAAGGCCATATCGCTGATGTCAAAAAGAAATTAAATTAAATACCCTAATTAGTAATATTTCCACAATTATTTATATAAAGTTTTTTTTGTCATTATCATATCGTAAACAGCCGGAAATTGCGCGTTGCAAAACATAAGAATTATCTATTTTACCTGAAAATGTTTAATTATTGAGGTTTATCACCTAACATTTAACAACTGACACCCCCAAGGGCTCTATCCTGAAGCTGTCTGTGCATGGTGAATTAAAGAGAAGGGGGTTTGCGTCTCTGGGACCTGAACTGTTGTAATTTGGATTATGTATTGTTTTCTCCTTTTTATCAAATTGAATTTTTTGTAATGCTACTGCAGTTTTAGAGGATAGCGCTAGGGTTATGCTCTTTAACTACGATCGCGTCTTAGATTTTGTGTTTGGTAGACTCGTTGGTTTTATTTACTATCACCTCTTCATTTTCCTCTTCGATCCGTGAGTGCAATCACCGGATATACGTATACTTCTTCGTCACATTTTTGGTAAGTGACTGCATTCACGGAGTAGCTTTCCTGCATCCTTGATCGCTAGATACCGAGAGGTGGTATTTGACTTTGCTCATGAATCTCACCTTAATAAAATTTTCATTTTGATGTCAGTGAATTGGCCTCCGATTCTGCAGCAGACGTAAAAACCGCTACGTAAGTAATTAATCAAAGCGACAATATTTTCAATTTTCTACTCACTAAATTATATTGAGTATCACAATAATGCTTCTTACTATTGGGTCACACAGAGTATTAAAAATTTTAAAGAAGAATGAAAAAGATATAGTAAACTATATTTTACGCGGTTTATTTAACATGTTCATATTTTTCACAGACACTGGAAATATGATGGATTAACAATAATTAATTTATGATATGAATTAGTTCACCAGAAATCAATTTATTTTGAGAGGCAAAAGTTTTAGATAACCAAAGTTTTATTGAAATTTTGTTAGATCACGTTGTTTGTTTTTCCCAATAGATGAAGTTCACAAAATATATATCATCGTATAGGTGCTGTGTAATTAATAATGAACCGAACTCAGAGAAATGTAAACACTAAAATACATATTAAATGATTTTAAGATGAATATCAGCTATATATTAATTATTAATATCACACGCAGATGTGCGAACATTCTTTGGATAACGTGTATGGCAATACAACAACATGACGTCTAAAACTTGTGAAAAATTTGTACGTTTTATCAAATTAGATGACACTTTTCCTATTTAAATCAAATTTTATTTTTTTACTAATCATTATTTAGATGAACAAGGTATATTGAATAATATAATTAACTGTTCTGATTCTATTATATATGTATATCCCCCCCCCTCTAATTACTCCCCATCCCCCGCTTACCACCCTAATTAAGTTCTAGTTACTAGTAGGTCGATAAATAGGTAAAAGCTATATAAATATGGAAAATTGAATAAATATTGAGAATTAATATCTTTACTAACCATTAAACTGTTTTAAAACCACTATTTCGAAATTTATCAAAATGCCATTTATCGTTTTTCATTTAAAAACCCTCTATTGATACCCAAATAACGACACATCGATTTATTTTAAATATTGATGACCAAATTAATTACTGATTTTATATTTAAGAAATGCAATTAAACACAAGCAAAATAGTATGAACATTATTTTTCAATTTTTTATTTGAAGAGTAAAATCGTGCATAACAAATTCTCTATACCTAAACATTTTCGATAGGTTTGTCCTGAATGTACCGTATCGTCATACATCTTAACAGTTAAACTGACATTCTAACTGTAATTTTAACTGAAATTATTTAAATTTTTGTAACAATATTAAAAATATATGGAAAAATCGAATTGTAAAAACCTAAACCAAGAAAATGTTTCTAGGTCTTGTTATAGACGAAAATAACTGAAACGTGACGATAAATGGAGAGGGGCGATACAAGAAGCCCTTACCTATAGACTCCCTTTCCGAATCATGTGTAAATTTATCGACAACACCCAGTTAACGCTTATATAGACCAAAAGAGTTGAATCGAACATTTTGGGGACCACTGTAATATAGTAATAAAAATGTTAAAGTGGAGGGGACTTGAATATTTATTAACATATTCATTTTCTTGAAGACCTTGGTATCATGGTATGTTACCTAGTAACCTAGATAGGTAACTACCTAGTTTGCCTACCTGCTATTTGGAAACAAATTTGTGCAATTGCCAATTCAATGGTTATACAATATATACGTCTAAACATGCAAACTTCAATTTGAGAGTCTGCAAGGCAATATGGATTATGTTTTGATACTTTCCAATTGCTATCGAAAAGATATTGTATATAATAATTAATATATTTGGCTACCTATCGGGTGCGTTGTCAGATCGTGTGCAGTAAAATACGAAATACTAATATGACGTCGAAGAAAAAGATTGTACCTACAAATAAGTTAACCCCGGTTCGCACGATCATGCATGCATGATAGTACAAGCATGATCTGGCATGCCAAACCTGATACTATTGTACCGAATTTAGTACTTTTTATCCCTCACTTTTGTATAAGTACCAAATTATCACTTTTTACCACATTTTTCAGTAGCAGCTTTTCACGGTTTACGTTTGATTTTAGAAGATATTGAATTTGTTTCATGTTATACAGTATATGACAGTTAAAGCCAATTAATTGGTTTACATTTCAAGTTGTCAAATCTCAGATATATGTAATTGGCTTTAAAGGTCCTCTCCAGGCTCCGGGAAAAAAATGAGTTTATAACAAAATATTATAGAACTAAGGTCTAGGATCATTATTCTGCAAACCGCATACAATTCGGTTCAGTATATATTTTATAATTTGTTTTAAAAGTTTTTTAATACTCTGTGAGCAACAATTGAGCAAATCACTAATCTGATGCTCAAGAAGAAGATTGTACACTCTTTGTTTTGATTACAAATTTGAATTTTATAAATAAACCATGCGTTTTCGGCCTTTATTTTAGATATTAATTGTTTCCTAAAGTATATAAACGTTTCTATTATAAGTTCATTCAATTTTATACCTTTACACGAATATTAAATTGATTTATTAAAGTTGACAATCAAAACAAATGGTGTACATTCTTTTTCTTCAGGCTGAAAATTTCTTAAATTAGTAAGTCGGAAGTATAATAGGTTTTGTAGAGTTTTGATTATAAAAATCTTTAAAAGCATATAAAATTAAAAATATGCTACCAAATTCGATGCGGTTTGCAGCATAATGATAAGAAACATTAGTCTCGTTGAATAAGGCAATAAAAATATTTGCTTGGAGGGGACCTTTAAAGTTTTAATTAATTCCTTCGTTAATTTTGGCTTGCAATCTTCAAAAAACAGTCAACATCTACTTTGTTCAGAATTTTGGTGAAAATTTGGCTCAAAAATTGGCTTGCAGTTTCAAGCCTCTGAAACGTGGAATTTGTTGGTACTTTTTTAATCAAATAATTCAAATATGGTACATTTTTAATATCTGATCTGGTACATTCAGGGAAATATTTTTGGCAACCTTTGGCATGATCCTAGCTACTGCATATCATAAGGCATGATCGTGTGAACCCCTTTTTTGCATGACATCATTGACATGCTGCATTATATCACGCGGCATGATGAATGAAGGGAAATCCAGTGAGCAAAGGGCGGAGCTTATATGCTACACACTCATGGAACTTCAGTCAAAATGTTATTTTTCACAAAAATGAATAAGCAGCTCTAAAATAGATAACATTAGAATTTATTTTTATATATAGAACCACAAATGCTTGTGAAAAGTTCAATCTATTGATTATTGTAATAAAAAAAGTGCTTTACTCGAAACATATACAGGGTGTCCCAAAAAAAACGATACCCAAATTTCAATGGCTGTAATTCAAAAACTATTAAACTTATAAAAAAATTGAAAATCACATTTTGTTCATCAACAATTATTCCATATCTGTACGAAATTGTAGATGAATACATCAAACCGTTTTCTTTACCCAGTATTTTTAGTGACCGATACCGAAAACCTGTTTGCGCACTTTTGGTTTAACTTCAAATTTTAGTACATATATTAAAACCATGTTTTAATAACAAATTTCAACAGTTTATTAAAATTGTTTATAAAAAAACCGTTATTATAACAATAGAAGGCATTTATTAATATGCAACCGAAAAAAAATCAAACTGTTTCTCCTATAAATAATTTCAGGCGGTCTGGTGGGCCATTCGTTACGATGTTTCAGGGCGATAATGCGGAGGTATTACCGAATAGCTCATTTAGTTTTTCCTTACAGCAATAGTTCTGAACCCATCCTGAACCAACCAGGTTCTATTGATTCTGTTTCCATGTATTTCTCGTAGTCTTGGAACGATTTTATCATTTATTAGATCAAGGTATCTATTTCCATTTAAATTATTTTTGTAAAAATAAGGACATACGATACGGCCAAGTTGGCCATTGGTACCTAGTCCAATCAACACACAGACTTTCTTTCAAAAAATTCTTACGTCAAAGTTGAGGGTACGGGGTTGGTTCTTCGTGGAATATGCAGTGCCGGATTAACCAAGTGCGGGGTCTGTAGCAGATTGATTTGATGTATAGAGAATGACCGAAAGTAATTGAATTTTATATATATTTGTTCTACATTTTACAACATAGACCGTCTAATGCGATGTTTTATTTGCAAGGCGATATGTAAAATTTCAACAATCTATATCACTCGAAAGTCTTTTCAAAGCATTTATCTCTTCAAATTTGGTAATTATTTCAATGAGTTCATTGACTTCAGAACATCATTTTCAATATTCAAAAGACTTAATAGTGTAGCCGTTATTCCCCCATCGTGTTCTCATATTGTTTTTTAACAACTTCATTTTAAAAATGATCTCTCTCAAGTACAACACATACGCAGATAAATGCGTAACAAACAGTCAATGTTAAGAAACGTGGTGACAATATTGTTTTCTTTGATCAAAGTGAAATGGTTGAATTTGCTTTACGAATTCTGAAGACTGAGATAGTACATCTTTCAATCCGTCGTCGAAATTCTGGGAATATGATTCTAAAAGTCAGTCTGCATTTTCTTGGTTCTGCGCAAGTGTTAGGTCATGCGGATTTCGCAAACATCTAAACCGTGTGTTCAAGTGATTATTCTCCAGCGCAGATAGTAGACTGTCCAATACTGCAAGGAAAACTTCCACCCGGAATCTGACCTTATGCGATTGTCCCATTTCATCTATAACATAATGTCCACAAACGATTTACCGATCAATTCCTCTTGTACTTGGAAGGTAATCCTGCTCTTGAGTCTGATTCTACGCATCTCACTCAAACTTATCAAAATTTTCTCTGAAATTCTGTAGGGTTCCTGTCAAAAAGGTACGCAACGCTGAAACAATGTCGAGATTTTGCGGTTTTGCTTGAAGAGAGGCTTAAGTTAACAGGAAGCGCTCGAATAAACTATTCTAAAATGAAAAATATTCCAGTTTCGAGAGAGAAAATCCATTTTCGCGAGGACTCTCTATTTGCACTTCTGTCGACATTCTGACTTTTTGCTCTCGGTCATTCGAAAGATTCTCCAGTTCCTCATTTATGCAATAACCTTAATAGCATCGTATCTTGCAGACCATCATGCTGCAGGGAGAATCTTTAGCACACCACCACCTGCAGGCTCCAGAATGAACCAGCAAAGATTACATAGATATTTTCAACGAAGTCAAAAATCTGATCTGTTGTACTTTATCAGGCTGTCAAAAATATTCTGAACAGTGTAGCCCTCTATTGGTAGATATGCCAGAAACCTTTCCACATGTCTTGTTGGCTTGACATATCTTACTGTGAAACAAAGCTAGTCCTTGTGAGCAATGTCCAGGGTTTGAATCTAGTGATACAGAAAAATATTTAGCTTCTTTCAATTCACCTATGATTATGTCTTCAGCTGTCTCTTCCCAATATCTTTACCTCTTATCAAACGGTCCTAGATTAGTAGGAAGTGTGCCCCCACCCCTCCGCCACAGTTCACATCCATATTGAAGTGTTGACACCGGAGTTTATCTACAGTTATATGAAATTCAAACAGTCCCAAAAAGACACTACTGTTTAATCTGTTCCTCTGAAGGCCAACCCTCTTTACCACAAGAACGTCATGATATGTATGATCCTCTCCATTAGGGAACCCCAGTATTTTTTCTCGTCCTCTGTAAATGTTTCATCAGGAAAGCATCAATTTTATCCCCACCTTTTCGAAGATTAATCAGGTGCCGGATTCTACAGATTTGGGACTGTCTGAGTTTCATGCAACTGTAAATCAACTAACTCTTGTGTCAACACGTCAAGAGTGATGTAAAGCGTGGCGAGGGGCACACGTCCTACTTATCAAGAACCGTTCGCTAAGAGGTAAAAATATTGGAAGACCAGCCGAAGACATAATCATCGGTGAACCTTTGTGCATCGAACTTAACTAGTTTCATTCAAAGAGCAGATGTCCATTCTTTCAGTCAAACTTACAAGTCAGTTTTTAATGAAGCTGCTAGTTTGCAGGGAAAACAGTACATGCAAATTGTCTTTGGTCTCGCCGTAGCATAACCACTTTTCTCCACTCGTCGTAGTATAACAAAGCCACTTTTCATTTGCAGTTTGGTTTTATGCACACGAATAAAATATTGCTTTTTTTTGCAAAATCTGTTGTAACCTGCAGCTTCATAGTATCTTTTTGATTTGTTAAAGTTACTGTTAATGTATTGACATTCTGAGCTGCCTCTGTCTACCCATTTCTTCTTTGTTCATATGTAAAACTTAAAGGCCAACTCCCTAGTCAATTTGGATTGAACTGTCAGATCTGGAATCATGGGTATTGGCATGAATTAAATAGTTATTAGAAGGATACTCGCTCTTGAAAATGACGCGAAAGTGTGACGTCACGCGAGCGACTCATGACGTCACATGGTATACAGATACTCGCATCGGAAATATTTGGTTATAGATCTTCATCAAATAACTTTTGATTACTTGGTCAAATAAATAATTAAATGCATCGTAAATGTTAATATATAATTATATATATACCTAATACTGAAATCATTTATTGAATTTAGCTCAGATGATATTCAATAATAATTGGATTTGTGTCGACTACGATCGATTGTGTATTCTTCAACAATGATTGAAATTGAAGAACTATATAGAATAATTTCTATAATAAAAATGTAGGTATAAGAACTAAGAAATCGATATGGTGAAATATATATAATTAATATTTGTCGGCGGATTTCTTCAATTAAGGAATGAATGAAAATCATAGATCACTAACTTGCAAGATATTGTTGTTTATAATATAAACAAATTAACAAAATGAATAAAAAATGAACTGTATAGAATACAGTAGCTAATAGCTGTATTCTGAAAACTAGTATTAAGCTACAGAAAAGCTAGTATTGAGTTACAGAGTACAGACTCAAAGTAAACAATACAAGAACCTTCAAATCGTATTCCAAGTGACGTCACCTTCTTTTTCTCTGTCGGTATTTCTGTCGAGTGCGAGTATCCTTCTAACTATTTAATTCATGGGTATTGGTAAGTAGCAATTTCCATTGCCTCTGTTGCTTTTATTCTTGCTTAGTAGTGCTTTAGCTTGAGCAAGACTTTTGAACTTTCAGGCTACTTATGAATTCTGGTTGGCAGTTGCTAAAACGCTATATAATAAACACAAAACAATGTTTTTCTCAACCAAGCGCGGGGCCTTTCTGAGGCACGGGGCCCGTAGCAGCTGCTACATCTGCTACTATGTTAATCCGGCACTGGGAATATGTGCGAACGTTATGATTATTTACTTTGCCATTCAAATGAAAAGTGATCTCATCAACAACCACATTATCGTTCACAAACCGGACATTTCTTTTGCTAAAAGCAATCAGCAAAATTCAGCCGCCGAGGAAGATCGGTATTTAGGTGTTTGTTTCGCTCGTACATCTTTTAAAGGTCCCCTCCAAGCAAATATTTCTATTGCTTTATTTAATGAGGCTAATGTTTCTTATCATTTTGCTGCAAACCGCATCGAATTTGGTAGCGTATTTTTAATTTTATATGCTTTTAAAGATTTTTAAAATCAAAACTCTACAAAACCTATTTTACTTCCGACTTACTTATTTAAGAAATTTTCAGCCTGAAAAAAAAGAATGTACACCATTTGTTTTGATTGTCAACTAGGTATTAGGATTATTAAATCCATTTAATATTAGTGTAAAGGTATAAAATTGAATGAATTTATAATAGAAACGTTTATATACTTTAGGAAACAATTAATATCTAAAATAATTTAAATAAAGGCCGAAAACGCTTGATTTGTTTATAAAATTCAAATTTGTAATCAAAACAAAGAGTGTACAATCTTTTTCTTGAGCATCAGATTAGTGATTCGCTCAATTGTTGCTCACAGAGTGACACGGCCTTAATTCTTTTGCGATAAGAAAAAGTCGTGGGAAATCTCTTGGAATTTTATTAGGGGCTTCTAATAAACTTGTATAAAAGATCACGTACCTGCAATTAGAAATTACAGGCAAATAGAATAAAGCAAAAAATAGACTAAACAAAATATTAAAAATTTGTATAGTAAAAATATAAATGGCAAAAAATAAGACATTTTAAAATGGTAAAACTAAAATTACAAACTATTAGGCATTTACACTATGTAAGGTAAAAAGAATATAAAAAGGCTAGAGTAAAATATTATAGGGTAAAGTATTGAACCTAGGTATGCTAAGAGAGAAAAGACAAAATAGCAGCACCTTAAATCTTAAGCAAAACTAATTTAAAATTAAACTACTAGACCTGCCATGAAATGAATGATCATAAAAGAGTTGAAATGAATACAGAAATGGCAAACTATCATATCTGGTTAGTAAAGATGGTAATATCTAAAAGACTAAAATTCCTAAATGTAAACGAGTATAAAAGGACTATAAATTATTGTGACACTAAAAGAACTACCTAACACAGAACTACTTACTTTGTATGACTCGATGAAACAACTTAGAACAATGATTAAAAAATAGAAATAGTTTGTTATTGTTGACTTCTGACTGAGTGTTGCCATCAGTGTTGCCACAAGTAACTACAAACTTCTTAAAATTAAACTCGCTACCTACCTACCTACCTGACTAAATTAAAATTAAAAAACGGTGCATAATATGTGCCGTGACACACCCCCCTGTCACCAGCAGGAGTGACTATATAGAAGGACCCTCCTCAACTGCAGGAACTAGCAGCAGAGTATCTTGAATGCTTCGCCGTAGTACGGTAGTCTTCCCTCCCTTTGGAGATACTCGAAGAGTCACTGTTCTAAACAAACCATCAGCCCCCTCCTCAGTCTTTATTACACGGGCTAATGGCCATGAGTTTCTAGGTGAAGGTTGCCTCAACAGAACAACATCGTTCACCTGCAGAGGCCTTTTTGGAACCAACCACTTATTTCTTCGTTGGAGATTTTGCAGATACAACCTTCTCCACATTACCCAAAACTGCTCCGACAGGTACATGACTCTGCGCCACCTGGATCGGCCGTAAGATAGGAGATCAGCTTCAGAGAACTGGTCCACTGGTGCTGGGTTTGACGAGGACTTCAATGTCAAAATCATAGCAGGAGTTATTGCCACTGGATCGTTAGGGTCTCCACTCACTTCGTATAAAGGTGTATTGTTTACTATTGAAGAGCACTCTTGCAATAAAGTGTTCAGCTCACATCTAGATAGGGACCGTGACCCTAATTGTTGTATGGCGGAATTAAGGACGCTCTTCACTGCTCCGACCTTTCGTTCCCAAACGCCTCCTGTATGGCTAGCAGCAGGGGTAGTCATTTCCCATGTAAGACCCATACTCTCGACGTGTTTCCTGAGGCAATCCTCATCAATGACCCCCAAAAGCTCACTTCTAGCTCCAACAAAGTTACTTCCATGATCCGACCGGAGTCTCCTGCACTGCCCACGAATGGCGAAGAATCTTCTAAGAGCCAAATGCACGGATGCCGAGTCGAGATAAGCCAATATTTCGATGTGAACTGCTCTGGTTATCAAACAGGTGAAGAGAAGGGGCCAGACCTTTTTAGTGGCTTTCAGTCTCCGCGTGGTGGCCCCGTCATGCACAAGATAAGGTCCAAAAGCATCAATACCAGTATGAGTGAATGGGGGAGACATCTCGATACGGTCAGATGGAAGGTCGCTCATCATCTGCTCTTCAAGAGGAGCCCTGAATCTTCTACACTGAACACATTTAGATAGAAAATCTCTTACGGTGTTTCTACTGTGCAGAATGTGATAACCTTCTTGCTGCAAGGCCCCCATTGTGATATGCCTTCCTTGATGGTATGCCCTCTCGTGATAATGGCTAAGGACATAGTAGGTAACGGCATGTTTACTTGGTAGTAACGCAGGATGCTTCTCAGCAAAGGGCAAGCTGGAGTTCCGAAGCCGGCCTCCAACCCTTATCACTCCACGGTCCATGAAGGCAGCCAAACCAACAAGCTTGTCCTTCTCACCTAGGGATGAACCACTATTTAGAGTCCTGTAACTCTCTGGAAAAGAAGTCCTTTGTGAGTCTATAATTAGGACACGTATTGCCTCTTGTCTAGAGGCCCTCAAATTGGTTTCTCTATTGATTGATGACAATAATTTAATACAGAACTTTAGAACATTTTGAACCATTCTCTGAGCTTTGCAAAAGTCATTAGTAATCTGAAATACGTTTTCTAGGATACTGACAGTATATTTCTGTGTAATAAGAGATCTTTTATCAGGTAACAGTTCTGGTAAGTCAACTTCAAAATCACATTGGTCAGATTGACTCCTACTATAGTTCTGAAGGAACTCCGGACCAACAAACCACATAGAGTCACTAAGAGAGACAGGAGTTTGGGGCTTGGTCGCCAAGTCTGCTGGATTCTCCCTGGTAGAAACATACACCCACTGCTCAGCTCTCGTTAACTTCAGTATATCATGGACTCTGTTTGTAACATAATTGGAGAAACGTTTAGTGGTGTTAGAAATATAACCTAATACAATTTTGCTATCGGAGTGAAAGGTTATTAGGTCAATAGGAATAGAGATCTCTTTATTAATCTTGAAGGTACACTTAGCAGCTTCCACAGCCGCATTTAACTCTAATCTGGGAATTGTACAAGCAGCTCGTGGAGCTACCTTTGCAGAAGAGAACAGAAATGAGATGCTCACATCTCCTGAGTTTGTAATAGTTTTCAAATACACTACCAAACCAATAGCTAACACTGACGCATCACAAAACACATGAATCTCTACCCTAGTTTTATCACAACTTGAAGGCACAATGTTTCGAGGTATTCCAAGTGCAGGACACTCTACTAATGATGCAGACCAAGCTCTCCACTGAAGACCAAAAGACTTTTCTAAAGGATCATCCCATCCCTTGGTCTCTCCTTTCCCTCCATTTGCAGCAGAATTTTCATCTTCTGAAGAAAGAGCCCTTCTTAGCAACAATTTTCCTCCCAGGACAATAGGTGACACGATTCCCAAGGGGTCATATATGCTGTTCACCATACTCAGGACTCCTCTTCTGGTGAGGTCTGCAGTAGGAAGATCAAACTTTATCATCAATGTGTCACTCACAGTATTCCAAATAACTCCGAGGGTACGATACGGTTTGTCAGATGAAAACTGGACTTCCTCACTAGCATCAGATATTTCACTTCGAGGAAAGGCACCAAGAACCGAGGAATCATTTGAAGCGATCTTATGGAGTCTGATGTTGAAGCGGCTAAGAACTTTTCTCGTTTCATCAAGCAATTCGACGGCATCAAGAACAGTAGCCGAAGCTCCCAGAGCATCATCCACATAGAAGTTCTCCCTGATGAATTTGGAAGAGTTCTCTGTGCAAGCAGCATGATCAAGTGTAGTGACGTATCTCAGGCCATATATTGCAACTGCTGGGCTGCAGCAATTGCCGAAGATGTGCACATTAGCTCTATAAGGTACTAATACTTCCTCTGGATTATTATTCTTCCACCAGAAGAAGCGGAGTAACTCTCTGTGCTCTGGTTGCACATAAAATGAATGGTACATACATTCAATGTCAGCACAATAACCTACTTGTCCCTCCCGGAATCTCATCAGCACTCCAAGTAGTTTATTGTTGATGTCCGGACCCTGGTGTAACACGTCATTCAAACACTTTCCATGATAGGAAGCACTGCTATCAAATACCAGTCTGGTCTTAAATTTACTGCTGACAGCAAAGATCGGTATGTAGTTGGCTTTGAGGTTAGAGTTTGAAGCAGGAACCTGAGTTACATGCCCTTTCTCGAGGTACTTCCCCATTATCTTCAGGCACTCTGATGTCTTGCCTGAATCTCTTTTGATGCGATTTAAGGTGTTTCGAGTCCTCTGGAAAACTGCAGCCTTATTGTCGGGAAGGGTGTTAGGTTCCTTCAATGGCAGAGGCAGCTGAATGTTCCCATTTTCGTCAGTGATTATGCCTTTTGCCATTATATCGTTGAATTGCCGATCACTACGTGATAGACCCTCGAAATCGTCATCTTCCCGTTCCAAAAACAACTTAGTCTCGTTTACATGTTCAGGAAAGGTTTGGTAGGTTGCTGAATGTTCACACATAGAGGAGCTGGTTGTCTTCAAGACGGTTGTAGTGTTGTTTCTAGCGCTCTTAGAGCAGACAGGTCCCACCAGAGACCATCCAAGAGGAGTCCTATGTACGTATGGATAGTGACTTCCATAGACTTTTGTGGTCATTGCAGGGCCACAATTTGCACCAACCAGCAAAAGCACCTCAGCGTCTGGATCACTCTCTGGAAAATTGGATGCTAGATGCCTCACATGTGGATGAGATGCCACCACTGTTGAAGTAGCCATACCGTCTCTAGTATCTGGGATGGAGCTGTGAGTCAGTGTCTCTGGCAGATTTATCCACTTTGTCTCAGATATGCCCTTCACCTGTAAACCTCCTACAGAACCAGCTGCTTGCGTGGTATTGAGACCATTCATTGTAGTCAAATTATATTGAATTGACTTTGGCTTTAAATTGAAGTAATCAAGCAGTTTAGTATCACAAAAGGTAGAGTTAGATTGGTCATCCAAAATACACAAGCATCTTATTGGTTTAGCACCCTTAACTCTAACATAGACTAGCAATGTCTTGCTGCAAATGATATTTTTACTTGAATCACCACACACTTTGATACAATTATTTCGAGATTCAATTACACTATGACCATGATCAGATCTATTAAATTTTGGTCTGTCACTATGCATCACATTGCAATGTTTCTGGCTGCATATATCACATGAAACCTCTCTAGGACATGAAGATGCTACATGGTCCCCCAAACAAGAATAACAAAGCCTTTTTGATTTGGCAAAATTTTTTCTCTCAGGATAAGTTAACTTCTTGAAGGAAAAACAATTTCTTATATTATGGCCACTCACCCCATGAAATGCGCAGACCTCCTCTTCTGGTTTGGAAAGACTCAACTCTCCTTGAAACACCCCTTCCCTGCATTGGACGGCCAGCCTCAAAGAACCCCGGAGTCCTTATCTCCTGCAAGTATGTATGCAGGAAGTCTACAAAGTTGGAGAAACTTGGAGTACAACCTGTTTTTGATTCAGTTACAAACCACTCTTTTCTCCACCTTGATTGGAAAGAGTCTGGTAACTTGGTGTATATCGTTTTCATCCCTCTCTGCAGATTGAAAAAGGTAAGCTCTGCACAATCTTCCATGCTGGACCTGATTACCATGCATAGGTCAAATAATTCTTCCATCTGTCTGACTTGATGAACTGACTTTATATAGGGATGGCCATCAACCCTATCCACTAGACTTTGAGACACTAAAGAACTTGAACCAAATCTGATCTTCAAGTCTCGCCACACATTCTGCAATGCCATACCCGGATTGCCAGAGCAGGAATCCAAATATGTGGAGACTAACTTCTTGGGTCTGTCATTAGTATTGGCAATTAGAATGTAGAGAGAGTCGAGTGCTCCAGCTTCGCATTCCAACAACCTTCGAGCAATCTGTTTTTGCCAACTCCAGAACTTTTCAGGTTCCCCTCCATAGGGATCTCCCATTCCCTTCAGTAGATCTTGCTTGAGCTGACGCCTGCTAATGGGATCTAGATGATCTACATCATCCGAAGGAATATTGCTCAGAGATGAAATTTGATTAGTAGCACTAGCACCTGGTAATTGCCCTTCGTCTACAGCTTCACGGGGCGAGAGAGATAGAGCACTTAATTGAACCTCAAGAAGTTCCTCTTGAATAGAAGGCTCCACATTTACCACCCCAGGGGGCTCCAAGATATTTCTTGGCAGAGTTGGGTCAACAACCCGCAATGGAATAGGTGGGACAGAAGCCGCAACTGATTGATGCACAGGATCAGAGTATTCAGAGATTGGTTTGCTTGGTTGCTGGGGATGAGTAGTCTTTGGCCTGACACCCTGGTCGAGTTTCTGAATGATTTCAGAGGGAGGTACACTGTTAATCTCTGAAGAAACATCTTCTCCTAAACTTGCGAGCATTTTGTTTAGATTTTTCACAGACTCCCTGGCATCGCGGTGGACAATTGAAATTCTCTCACTTCTAACTTCATGAGATTTTTGCAGAGATCCCCTATCAGAAAGCCACGTAGACAGTAGACGAGAAGCTTCCTCAAAGCTCCTAATATGCTCCTTTATCAGCAGAATTCTCTTTTTTAATTCCACTGGGTGGACCTCTATATTATCAGAAGAGATCAAGATTTGCAATAGCCTTTCTCTAGTAATCTCCTCTTGACTCTCCATAACTTTTAATGAAGGTGCAGACCTTCTTTGTACAGGCACCTCTGATTCTGCCATCTTTTAAATTTCCTTGGATTCAATGAGCGACAAAGTACTGACACGGCCTTAATTCTTTTGCGATAAGAAAAAGTCGTGGGAAATCTCTTGGAATTTTATTAGGGGCTTCTAATAAACTTGTATAAAAGATCACGTACCTGCAATTAGAAATTACAGGCAAATAGAATAAAGCAAAAAATAGACTAAACAAAATATTAAAAATTTGTATAGTAAAAATATAAATGGCAAAAAATAAGACATTTTAAAATGGTAAAACTAAAATTACAAACTATTAGGCATTTACACTATGTAAGGTAAAAAGAATATAAAAAGGCTAGAGTAAAATATTATAGGGTAAAGTATTGAACCTAGGTATGCTAAGAGAGAAAAGACAAAATAGCAGCACCTTAAATCTTAAGCAAAACTAATTTAAAATTAAACTACTAGACCTGCCATGAAATGAATGATCATAAAAGAGTTGAAATGAATACAGAAATGGCAAACTATCATATCTGGTTAGTAAAGATGGTAATATCTAAAAGACTAAAATTCCTAAATGTAAACGAGTATAAAAGGACTATAAATTATTGTGACACTAAAAGAACTACCTAACACAGAACTACTTACTTTGTATGACTCGATGAAACAACTTAGAACAATGATTAAAAAATAGAAATAGTTTGTTATTGTTGACTTCTGACTGAGTGTTGCCATCAGTGTTGCCACAAGTAACTACAAACTTCTTAAAATTAAACTCGCTACCTACCTACCTACCTGACTAAATTAAAATTAAAAAACGGTGCATAATATGTGCCGTGACACAGAGTATTAAAAAACTTTAAAAACAAATTATAAAATATTTATTGAACCGAATTGTATGCGGTTTGTAGAATAATGATCGTAGACCTTACTTCTATAATATTATGTTATAAACTCATTTTTTTCTCGGAGCCTGGAGAGGACCTTTAAGAAATTTTCAGCCTGAAGAAAAAGAATGTACACCATTTGTTTTGATTGTCAACTAGGTATTAGATTTAAAAATCCATTTAATATTCGTGTAAAGGTATATAAAATTAAATAAACTTATAATAGAAACGTTTACATTCTTTAGTAAACAATTAATATTTATAATAAAGGCCGAAAACGCATGGTTTGTTTATCAAATTCAAATTTTTAATCAAAACAAAGAGTGTACAATCTTCTTCTTGAGTATCAGATTAGTGATTCGCTCAATTGTTGCTCACAGAGTATTAAAAAACTTTAAAAACAAATTATAATATATATACTGAACCGAATTGTATGTGGTTTGCAGAATAATGATCGTAGACCTTAGTTCTATAATATTATGTAATAAACTCAAGGTTACAAATCTGTTGAATGTAGATTTAGTAAGATCCAATCCACTTTTTATTGCATTGATTTGCAAATTTTCTGTAAGTGCTTCTTGAACAATTCGAACTGTGAAATACGTGTTTCACTGAAAGTGCGCAAGCAGGTTTTTGGTATCGGTCACTAAAAATACAGCTGAAAGAAAAAGGTTGAATCGATTCATCTAATAATTTGTACAGAGTTAGAAAAAATGTTGAGAAACAAAATGTGATTTTCCAATATTTTGTAAGTTTAATAGTTTTTGAATTACAGAATTTGAAATTATCATATAGATAATTTATATAGATATCATATAGATTTTTTACATGAAACAGTAATGTAGTTTGTTGTATCCGCTAGTTTGTTGTACTACACACTCCATGATTGATTGACGACCTGTCAGGGGGGCTCGGGGGCAGAGTACGCCCCCCCCCCCAAATACATATATCGAATATATTTCCAGTTTACGTGATATTTTCAATTTATTACTTCAATGCTGATATATGTGTAATGGGGGCGTGCCGCCCCCCATAACCCCCTGCCAGGTCATTAAACAATCATGAAGCGTGCAGTACAACAAACTAGCGGATACAACAATCTGCATTACGGTTATCTTTGACCAAGAAGCGTGAAAACATGAGTTTTTTCAAAGTTCCCAATTCAGTAATACATAGGAAATAAATAACTTTAAATCCTCATATCTCAAAAACTAATAGTTTCTACAAAAAACGGTTTTGATTTTCGGATTTATGAACAAAAATACATATAAAATAAGTAATTTGAATTAAATTTGGAGGGGGTCGTCAAATGGGAAAGACCCGAATCTTGTTCTCCAGCTATAAATTCCTACTTGAATTTATTTATATTTTTTGGTGAGAAGTATTTTTTTCTCTTTTATTATTATTAAGGAAAATGAAATCGCATTTTGATGACTCAGAGACATTCTACTGGAGTGTTCCGCAAGTGCAAGTGATGAGTTGCGAGTGAGAGTAAAAAATATTGCGAGTGGGAATTGTGCGTGGGATTTTTTTCCTTCGATTACGTAATTCCCATAATGTTAATTTTGACCAGAAAAAAAATTTAATGCGTTTCATTTCATTGTTCAGTTTAGTTAATAGAAGTAGGTACCTACTGGTTAGGTTTACGTGTGGAAATAATGTTATTACCTAACTAAGCAACTACCTATAGGCTCATTGTCTCTGTCAGGACAGATATCCTTATGAAACTAAACTAGAAAGAAAGATAAGTAACCATGGGCTCGTTTACACGAGGCTAGTTTACACGCTGCTAGCTGGCGAGTTTACAAGCTGGCGAGTGAGATCATAAGTATCTAAAAGCTGAGCGGCGCACCACATTACGGCGCACTACAATACGGCGCACCACTGTACTTTCTATTAATGACCTCAATGTGAAAAACTGTTATGTAGTGTGTTGTATCTGCTAGTTTGTTGTTCTGCACACTTCATGATTGTTTAATGACAAATTACAAATACAGTTTTCTATGATGAATTTTATTTTCTATTCCAAATTAAACATCTCAATCGAATAATTAAACTGTATGGTATAAACATTGGATTCAGGTACCGTCAGGCGTCAGACATGAATTTGATACGACAATTAGAATTAGGTACCTATCTAATAGAATGTACAGTGGTGCGCCGTTCTGGTGTGCGCCGCTCAGCTTTTAGATACGTATCAGTGAGATAGTGATGATGACCCATACTCTTTTCAACTAGCCAACATGATGACACAAGGCGAGTTCACTAGAAGCTTGTAAACTCGCCAGCTTGTAGCGAGTAAACTAGCCTCGTGTAAACGAGCCTTAACCAGTGAAAGTAGTTAGGTAGCTACTACTTGCCTTGTTAAAAATCAGAAGTTGGAGCCATTAAAAATTAAAAATATAGAACTGTATTAATTTCTGCGTATTTTCTAGGTACCTGTCACTTCCTTACTAGTTACTACTTACTACCTAGCTAGGTATAGGCTTACGTTAAGAACCTAGGTATCTACCTACCTAGTTCTAGTAAGTACTAAGTAGCTACCCAGTGGGCCAAGTAAAATAGTATGTCTCATAAACTCGCCATTTGTCTCTCCAGCTCTCTCCAAATTTCAACAAATTCTCTCCAAAATGATCAAATTATCATTAATTCTCTCCAAAATAACATTGTAGCATAGGAGAAAATTAGATAAAACTCGCCATTTGCAATTGAAGGGCTCAAAATAACTCTCACAAACTCGCCATCAAAATGGCGAGTTTGGACATGCTTTATTACTTGGCCAGTGGGTACCACCCACCTACCTACCTAATTTATTACCACACTGGAATCTAATTTATTACCACACTGGCAAAAGATGTAATATCTGCCGTGCGCCATGAATGCTCAAAATCACATTAACTATTTGATGGAGTGCGCTAGGCTAATTACCTAGATAGCTACCTAACTAGACCGCTACGTTGGTAGGAATAGGTAGGTAGTTACCTAGCTAGGCCTAACTAAAAAAGATATTATTACCTATGTAAATATAAGAATAAACCAGTAAGCAAATTTGTAAGCCAAAATTTGAAGGAAAATCTAATCCAATCCATCATTGCCTTTTTTTTTAAAGGGAAAGGAGTACGTAGGAAGCTTCTTACGGCCGGTTACGGCCTACGGGTATGACTTAATGACTATGTTAATGTACCGAATGGAATACAGAAGTGAGTCTTACCCTTGATCATCATCCTATGAATCCTATCATCCTACAGGTCGACTAAAAATAACTTCTATTTACCGAATGCAATTAATCCCTATGTTACCATTAATTTTCGGCAGCGAAATCATGAAAATGCTGTAAATTAGCCTTATTTTATGGTGGATTTTGCCATCATTTTGGTGAAGTCAGTGGGATTCTGAGCAGTGAGCACCAAATACGGTCTGAAATGTGGGGCTGTGGCAACCTGGATCTAATTTCTCACTAATCTGGCGACTTTCCTGCCACACTTTAAAACATGGCGGGCAGCGAATGGAATACCGACCTGGTCCGAATGGAGTCATACGGACCTACCCTTGATTGAATCTTCAATCTTGATCTTACCCGTCTCTATTTGGCTTAAAATAACTTGGAAGTGCAAGTGGAAGTTATTTTTAGCAATTTTAGCCGAATAGGGGCAGATATGATCCCAGTCTGTATTTCATGGTAAATTCCACTGACTTGTCTGTGGAATTTTTTCCCTTTGAAAATTATATTCTGGCAAAGTCGGTGGATTTTTAGCTATTTATTCCTATGTTACCATTAATTTTCAGTGGAAAAATGAGCAAAATGTTGGTGGATTAGCCAAATTACTGGAAATTTATGGTGGAATTTCTTCAGCTTTTTGAAAAAGTCAGTGGAATTTTATGCACCAAATACAGACTGGTAACAGAATATGGGACATTTTTAATGTTTTCTGTTCAAAAAATCTTTAATTTTCTCCTATATTTACATGAATTTTATTGAGGTCTGAGAGACTGAGAACAGAAGCCAAAATAGAGCATTTTTTGGAGAACAGTTTACCAGTTCCTGCAGTCTGGCGTCACACTAACTAACTTCTGCCTTCAACAACATTACAACAGAAACATCATAGCTTCGAAACACACGTTAAAAACTTAAATTAATTAATTGTAGCATGCCTACGCTTCTTTTGATGCTATGTCATTTTAATGTAATTTCGGTTCAGAATGTTTTAGACTCTCTTGATAGAGCCGCAATTAAAATTAAAAGGGCTGCAATTTACCTGCGAGACCCTGGCCTAGTCTATAAGTCTTGAATAGGATTACACTGTACCTAAGAGGTTGAGAAAAGGGTGCGGGTAAAATTAAACAATTGCTAATATTTGTTATAATGGACCCCAGCATATTTAATTATGTAATATTTTGTTAGGATTAGGTCAACTGCAGGAACTGGTAGAGTGTTCTCCAAGATATTCTCCATTTTGGCTTCTGTTCTCAGTAAAATACATGTGAATATAGGAGGATATTAAGGATTGTTCGCAGTCGCACAGAAAATATTACCAATGTCCCATGTTCTGCAGACTGGGGTCAACTATACAATTAATTAACGATATTCTTCATTAACTGAAAGGTACCATTAGGTTCCATTTGGTACCATTTGTTGCAATTTGGTATGCCATTGGCATTGAATGATTGCAGCCATTCGGTAAATACTAAATAGTCCTATTGGTTACAGCCTACTTAGTAATTATTTCTGAATTTAGGTATGAACCTAGTTAGCAACTGAGCTAGCTATAGCCTAGGTACTCTACTGGACCCATCATCTTGAATTCAACCCTTTGACCACTCTTGATAGCTAGGTTGTAGTAGGTTAGGTTGTTTACTGTAGGTACTAATTAGGTGTTTTCTGATGAATTGATTTAATTTGATTAGGTACTCTGTT